>RXON01004904.1:0-50000 GCA_009667805.1 Leptobrachium leishanense
GGGCCCTTATTTAAATAAAAACATACACGGGAAGCAAATTAAGTAATAAATAACATTTTATTACTGGTTAAAATAATTATAGAAGGCTTTTAATATATATATATTACACACAAACATAATTTAGCCCAAATACAGAAAACAATGTTTTTAGTTTTGCGCTGTTGCACAGAAGGTCCCTGCAGCACACGTGAGAAGCTGCCAATCACTTTTCAGGTTTAAAAAAAGACACTGTACATTACTGCATGGATGTGCGGTGAGGTCAGCGGCTGGTGAGGTCAGTGTGGTGAGGTCAGCGGCTGGTGAGGTCAGTGTGGTGAGGTCAGCGGCTGGTGAGGTCAGTGTGGTGAGGTAAGCGGCTGGTGAGGTCAGTGTGGTGAGGTAAGCGGCTGGTGAGGTCAGTGTGGTGAGGTCAGCGGCTGGTGAGGTCAGTGTGGTGAGGTCAGCGGCTGGTGAGGTCAGTGTGGTGAGGTAAGCGGCTGGTGAGGTCAGTGTGGTGAGGTAAGCGGCTGGTGAGGTCAGCGGCTGGTCAGCGGCTGGTGAGGCAACATGTATAGGTGAGATCAGAAAAACATGTCTGTTTTTGTATACTGGATTTTGTGTCCTTCTAATAAACCATGCTATGTAACAATAGGATATTAAATAAAATCTTGTTTTCTGTATTGTTTGCAGAAAAAAAAACAGATTGCTCTTCCAGATGCTGCTGTGTGTCAATGGGAGCAGTGCTCATTCACAGCAGGGCTGCTGGATGCTGTGTGTCAATGGGAGCAGTGCTCATTCACAGCAGGGCTGCTGGATGCTGTGTCAATGGGAGCAGTGCTCATTCACAGCAGGGCTGCTGGATGCTGTGTGTCAATGGGAGCAGTGCTCATTCACAGCAGGGCTGCTGGATGCTGTGTGTCAATGGGAGCAGTGCTCATTCACAGCAGGGCTGCTGGATGCTGTGTGTCAATGGAGCAGTGCTCATTCACAGCAGGGCTGCTGGATGCTGTGTGTCAATGGAGCAGTGCTCATTCACAGCAGGGCTGCTGATTGCTGTGTGTTTACAAAGCTGGGGGTGGGGGGGGTCTCAGCCTGGGTAATCACACTCACAGTGCTGTGCACAGTGTGTGACATGGAGTGATCTCAGGCCTGTCCCATCTCCAGGGACAATGAAAAAAGTTTAAGTCAGAGCCGGGGTGAAGCAGGGGGCAGCAGCAGGACCAGACACCCAGGAGGAAGGAGCCAGGGCTAGTGCTGGCAATGAGCGCACAGGAGCCGGGGAGACACAGCCCCTGTGTGTGTGGAGCAGCAGGGCTGAGAGGAGTGAGGCTGCAGGCTGAGAGGGGGTGAGTATTATCGCAGGAGCAGATTCCAGGGGATTTGTGTGTGTGAGGGAGCGCCTGGAGCAGCAACTTCTTAACCCCCAGTGAAGTCCTACACACGTCACACAGAGGGCCTCCCTTTAATTTATTCACCCCCACAGCAGCAGCAGCAGGCCAGATCGCCACCACTCACCTCACCGTCTTGAAGACTCTCTGGGCTGGCCCCGGCCGGGTCTCTGTGTCCTGGGTGGGTGTCTGGCTTCCCCACTGTCTGCCTCCCTCGGCCCCTCCTCAGGCTGGCTAGTGACATGTGCACTCGGCTGAGGCTCCCACCTTCTGACGTCTCCCTCGGCTGCGCCCTCCTCTGCAGCGTGTGCACGGCACGCTTTGCATCACGTGGGGGGCCGGCCCAGCACTAATGCAGCTGCGCATAGGAGTCTGTGGCCGTTTGTAAAAAAAAAAAAAACACAGCTTATGGCCGTTCGTAAAAAAAAACAACACAGCTCGGTCGGAACTCGGCCGGGGGGACGCTGGTCCCCCTGCCCCCCGGCCCAGTCCGCCCCTGAGTGGGGGCCAAGGTCCGATTACTCCAGGGAAAATGTGAGATACTAAAAGGGGTCACATAGGTACATGTGGGGATTTGGGACCCTGGGGGGGGGGGGGGGTGAGCACTTCGAGTGTATCGTGGGCCAGCGCTCCACTCAGCAGGTAGCCCAGCAGGTCAAAAGGTCCAGACCAGGGATTCTGGGTGACGGAGGAGCTGCTCACCTGCTGGTGATACGTTTCCCACTCGGGGGATTCAGGGAGAATCCTGGGAAATGAAAGAACTGCAGCTCTGTGCATTAAAATACAGTCTGTGCGCACCATTTAGTTATTAGTCGGCTGTGATTAAGCTGCACATTTATAGATAAACGTGTTTATTAGTTAGTGCTCAGAGACAGGCGTTTGTTTTGTTTATTTTGGTAAATTCAGACATTAAAATAAAAGCTCGGTGTTCCTGAAGCTGTGTGTTCATTGGGTTCCGGCTCAGAGGTTATAAAGTATATATGATCCTTTGTATCTCATGTATCCAGATGCTGCCACAGTATCAGTGTATAGGGAGAGTCACAGGTATCTATACTCAGGCATAGAGCGTGTGATTTCATATTGATATATACAACAGAGACAACCTCACAGAAACCGAAGATTAACCCTGTGTGGAATGAAATAGAAAGGATCGTCACGGTGTACAGAGGGCTGGAGCCCTAATAGCAGGGATAGAGAATGAGGCAGGTACAGGGGCGGACTGACAACTAATGGAGCCCCGTTGTGCCGCACCCACACAAAATCCCACCCATACAACACAACATCCACATGTACATTATTGTACTAAAGAATTTATTTAACTCATTAAAATAATTTTTGAAAATTGTGTAAAAAAAAATAAAAAAAATCCATTTGGACCCAGCAGTGAATTGGGGAATCCATTGTGCCCCCTCCAGATTTACAGATGGCCAGCGCTCTGCCACAGCAGCCATCACCCACTCATTGCAGCTAAGCCTGCACCACAGCACAGAAAGTCCCTGTGACAAACGAGGGAAACTGACAATCACTTTAAAAGATACTGTACATCCAAGAGCTCCCCAGCAAGAAAACTCAGTAATGTGCAGCGTGTATGAGCGTATCACAGAGCTCCACAGCAATAAAACTCACTGTAATGTGCAGCGTGTATGAGCGTATCAGACTTCCACAGCCTTTTTGATACCCCCTGGGAAATCCCATTCTTCATTATGGCCCCCCCCTCCATTCTTTTTACGCAGGTCCCCCCCATTTTTGTTTTTACACAGGTTCCCCTTTTGTATTTCCAGGCATGTCCCCTTTTTTTAAATTTAGGCAGGTCTCCCTTTGTTTCTAGGCAGGTCCTGTTTTATATAGGCAAGTCCCCATTTTTGTTTTTGTGGATGTCCCCATTACTTTTTCTAGCCAGGTCCATATATATGAGGGAGGAATCCTCTCGAAAGCTTGTACTTTAAAATGTAACGTTAGTCCAATAAAAAAGGTATCACTACAGACTGCTATACTCGTGATTTTGGCATCTGGACTAACACGGCCGACCTAATCTATATATATATTATTTTTTCTAGGCAGGTCCCTCCCCATTTTTAGTTTTGTGAATGTACCCATTTCTTTTTATAGGCAGGTCCCGTTTTTATAGGCAGGTCTCGCAGGCAGGCACCCCCCCCCCATCCCTATTCACCAGATGGGTCTCTGCTCTGCTGCTCCTCCGGGCTGACTCCACCGTCCTCTACGCTGCTGCATCCTCTTCTGAACCCTGGACGATGTGAGGTCACGTTGGTGGGTCATGTGACCCGCCAACGTGAATCTCGGCAGTCACGCGAGAGAGGGGGCGGCGCCAATGTAGGGTGCAGCTCCCATACTCGAATTCCGAGTGTGGGAGAGGCACACCGCCGGCTACAAACTCCCACTGTAACCAGCCAATGCACATGTTGCTCTAACCAGGCCCCTGCCAACCCCAATGGTCAGTCCACTCTGCCCCTGAATCGCATGTGTAGCGGAGGGGGGCCCGAGCCCCCTGCCACTCTCGGGCCCTCGGACAGTGTCCGAATGGACCGAGTGGTCAGTCCGCCCCTGGGCAGGTATCGGAATAAGGGTTTATTAACAGGAAGGAAAACAAGAGGTAAAGGTGGAAGTAATGGAGGAAAGATCTGGTATGTCAGACATTTTCTGGGCTGCTGGAAAGACAATGGGCCCCATCATGTCCTTACAGCTAAAACGGGGACGCTAAGGGGAGAAATTTGCGTATCTCCTGTGACAGGGTCACTAGAGGCAGACTGGCTGAGGGAAGGTACATAAGCAGGGAGATGGAAGAAGCTGTCTTTACCCTTACGGGGTTAACCAGTCCTACCAATTGAGGTTGTAAGTGGCCCCAGCTGCTGCAGGTTAGTGGTGTCCAGCCCTATATAAACCTGCTAGGTTTAGCTCAGAACTGACTGAAGACAGAAGAGGTTGGAGCTGGTGAGGGAACCAGAACTTTATGTGCTAAAAAGGTATGATGTTTGTTTGACTGGGAACCAGCTTAGCTGCCAGTATTTGGTAGATAGAAGTGGTGTTTAGTTTAGTTTCCCATCCAGGGGAGTAGGCTTTATTTTGTTTCTTTTTTAGGATTGGTGTTGGTGAAATAAAGTAATGGAAACCTGACTGGCTGTATCCGCAGTGCCTTTGTCTCACACGCCCTTTAGCGCCCCTGTTTTACCTGTAGATTACGGGGCAGGCGTTGAGTCGAGCAGCCCATCCTGTAGCGGCCGCTAGGGTCCTGGATGCTCGGGGCAGCGCTAAAGCGCCATCCTGAGCATCCCCTCCATGGTGTCCATAGGACTCCATGGAGGCTTCTGCTGCTGGATCACATGACCAGCAAGATCTCTCCTCTCGCGAGATCCTGCAGGTCGGCCGTTCTCGTCGCAGGATGGGAGGTGAGTATTTGATTTTTTTGAGGAGGTTCCAGCTGCAGCTAAGTGATTCTGCAGCAGCTCTAAAGTCTAAATTGGAGCTAACTTTCTCAGTGACAGCGGTTTGTAATTTGTGTTCGGACCTTGTGATCCTAAACGCTATTTACTCTCTGCTTACACTTTGTGCTCCCTGGGCTTAACATGGGCAGTGGCAAAGTACAGTAAGCTGGCGCTCAAAAGAGATACTACCGCATCGCTAACGGTTTTTTTTTTAACCCATTAGTGTTCCGCATAGATCACCTCACGATCGCTATCACCTCATTTATGTGAGCGCTAGCGTTAACGAGGCGATAGTGTCCAATACTGGGGATTATGCTGGTTTTTAAGTCTCAAACTCCATTTTGTCTACATTACAATAGAGAGGTTTAAATACAGCTTATAAAGCATAGGGGTTTTTGTAAATATTTATCTTCTATAGTCTAAGAAATTGTTTAAATAAAATATTTGGGTAGATACTTTCTATCTTAATGTTCAAGGTCTGAAAACAATGGTTCCGCATGTCATAATAACCCCATGTAACCCCTGAAATGATTCTGATATTATGGGCAAATGTGTCGCTATGTTATCGCTCGAGGTGAGGGAGGAGCGTCTTTTAATTGTGATGATGCAGCCTATGTAGAAGGAAAAAGACAGGAAAGCCTTCTGTGGCGCATCTAGTTATTCATGTGGATATGATAACGTGTGTTATTTTATCCAGATATATGTATACTCAAATGTAGGTGAGCACAGCTTCAATCATTAAGCAGCCAATAATATATGTACAGTTGCAGTAGGATATCCGGAATTTAACATGGAGAATTGTATTCAAACAGCGCATATATACAAGCCGAAGATTTCGGCCCCGTTCACACTGTGCGATTTTCACATTCGCGACATGGTGCGATAATGTCACGCGACATCACTGTTTTGTGCGATTTTTGCAAAGCACCACCAATACAAATCGCAGATAGCAAATCGGAAAAAAAAGGGTCATGTACCAGCGACATGCTTCTGCGACGCGACAAGATGTGAACAGCTCCATTGAAATGCATTGGAGAAGCTACACAGCGCGACGTCGCGGCAAAATCCGTGCGATAAATCGCACAGTGTAAACGGGGCCTTAAGGATAGAATTCCAAGTGCTTATATTAAAAAACATTCGTGGAGTAATGTCGCCACCTAGTGTCCACTGTTATACATGCAGCAAATGTACATCATAAAAATGGTGACAATCACAAATGGCAGATAACATAAAATCTAGTAAAAAGGGTTGTAAAATCTGACAAAGAAGCCGATAAAAGAGGCGTCTATATATGAAAATACCACCTATGTGTCCGGTATGTTACGCGTGCCCTTAGTGGGCAAAAGGTGTTCGTGGATCAGTTCCAAGTGGGTAACACTCACAGGGTTCTGTGTGGTATTCCCAGTATGGTCCTTAGAGGAATACAAGTTCTACAGGAACTAAGGACCATACTGGGAATACCACACAGAAACCTATGTGTATCCTATAGAATTTATTTTCCGTTAGCAATTTATTCTGTGAAGTTTAAGTGCAGCATAATGTGCCTATCACTGAGCTGTTACTGTGACGCCTGTTAGGATTTATCGCATGGTTTGAGTTACCTATATGATCTGATAGAGGGTTTTTTTAAAGCAGAGGAGCTTAACGTGGTGTCGTTTCTGGTGATATGTGCATGGTTTCTCTGGCTCGTTGTCTGCATTCTGAGGGTTAATCAATAAACTTATACTCGTTGCTTCATCGTATAAATCTCTGAAACTGCTCAATCGCTGCGATCATTTTAGGTGCACGGTTTTGATATGTCGGATTTTAAATGTTAATAAATCATTCATCTGCTTTCACAATCCTTCGTGTGGTTTAATATATGTAAGATACAGATTTTAAGCTTTGCAGTTACGTATTAAAAGGGGCGAGTATGTCCGTCCCCAGGTTTCTGGTTTGAGCGCACAGGGAGCAGTGATTTTAAGGCTATTTTCTGCATTGAATACTTTGTTCAGCCGGACACACGACTGAAGGTTTTGTTACCGGAATCCACCTGGTTCACTCGGGACGAGGCCGGGCCGGCACGGACAAGGATTGACTGGACACGAGTCTTCAGGAAAGGCAAACTTTATTGTGACGTCACAGATGCTCACACAGGATTCGATCGCAAAGAGGGAGCCTCGATTAACACTCAAACAAGGGGTTTTATACCTCGAATACATAATTAGGTACATCCCAATTAGCCCACCCCACGGTGACACTATTCCACCCCACGTGGGTCTGTACCTCCCTTAAATCGAATACAAAGACATTCCACATATTGGTCATAAATTGGCAGACTTCACGCTATTTTGACAATGGAGGATTTACCACTTTCTCTGGATCCTGCCTATGCCCACCTCCCTTGGACTTGTTTATTGTATATCCTAGATAAGGCCTCGTCTGGTTTCACATTTTTCTTTGTTCAGTCTCTTGCTCCGCTGACCTTGATGTAACTATTCTCTATCCGGTCACTGTGTGCCAGCTACGGCCCGGATCCTCGTTAGACTAACAGTAAGGCAATTAAACTAACACATTCCAATCATTCTATGTAAGCTACATCCTAATTTCAGCTAATATCTACTATTTAGATTCAAGTGAACCAATGTTCTGAACAAGATGGCTGCCTGGCTCAAGATGGCGGTCATCTACTGGCCTGATTCCATTACAGTTTTACACCTGAAATATTCTGACAGG
Source organism: Leptobrachium leishanense (assembly GCA_009667805.1). Taxonomy (NCBI): domain Eukaryota; kingdom Metazoa; phylum Chordata; class Amphibia; order Anura; family Megophryidae; genus Leptobrachium; species Leptobrachium leishanense. Next base: position 7,523 of record RXON01004904.1, read on the forward strand.
TAGTAACAAAAGGATAAGGGGACACCAAAGTATACAGATTGCAGAGGAGACCGGGGCGAGACAAAGGGAGGTGGACAGGACAGGACTGGGGCTGGACACAGCACAAGGAGATACATGTCAAAGACACAGCCACAGGGAGGGAACACACAGGGCACAAGGAGCCTCACAGGTAGACACAGGGGGCACTAAGCGGAGGAGCAATTGAAGGAGCTGGGATCTTGGGGGCATTAGAAGTTTGGAGCCGGGCGAGCTGGAAGAGCTCGGACTGGCAGGAGCAGAGACTGGAATAACACGCTGGAGCCTAGGATCACAGACTGGTTTAAGGAGCAGATTCTATGGCTTTTATCATGGTTGTAACAAACTCCAAGCAATAGCAATTAATGGAACCCAATTTATGTGCATTCAGAATTCCCCATTGAAATGCATGAGGGGGGGGGGCTGTTGCCAGTTTTCATAATTAACATAGTTTTGCTCAGGCTGGATTGAGCTTTTTCCACTAAAAATGTGCCCAATGAATATAACAAACACAATATAATTTGGATGAGGGGTAGAGTATTTGTTGAGAAATCATCGGCTGCTCATTGAGGATTCCCAATGAATGGGAGTCGGGGGAGGGAGGGGGAGTCCAGGTTTAGTTCCAGTTAGGATTTTAATTAGTCACATGACTTTGCTGTAGAAAGGTCTAATTATTCAATAAACAGCAACTTGAACAATGTGAAGCTAGCCGAGGGAATAATGAGCCAAGTCTCAAACTCAGGGAATTGTTCAAACTGGACCCAGTAAATCCCGGCCGGTGTTTCCTACTGTGACATCATCCATTACATCACTTCCAGTCACAGTGCAGGGATTCCTGGTTATGTCAGAGCTCATGCTCCATACAGGAGGTGTCTGGCTGAGGGATGATCAGACTTGCAGTCCTTGGCACAGTATGTGTCCTGGTCTGGATCCCCTGCCTTTCTTCACATTAGTTCAGATTTTTCCCAGACTGCCCGGATTTGTCTGGGTGCAGATTGTTGGAATCCCCTGACGCAGGATCACATTTATTTATCCTACATTTAAGGGAAGGTCCCATGTCAGGACGTGATCAGGAGGATTCTGGGATCAGATCTAAGGAGTTTGGGCAAGTACATCAAGAAATAGAGAGTGTCTGTTAAGAACATAATACGTTCGTCAATTACAATAAGGATCCAAAATGCATATATGCGTGGTGTGTATATGTCTGTGCTAGTTTACGTGACGTGTATATGTAAGGGACTCAGGCCAGAAGATGGCCGCCATCTTGAGCCAGGCAACCATCTTGTTCAGAACTTTGGTTCACGTGAATGTAAATAGCAAATATTAGCTCAAATGGGATTTAGCTTGCATAGATCGAGATCCGGGCAGATGCTGGCACGAAGTGACAGGATGAGAAAGTGGTTACATCAAGGTCAGAAAGCTAGGGCCCGAACAAAGAGAGAGGTGAAAACCAGACGGGGCCTTATCTAACATAAACAATAAACAAGACTCAGGGAGGAAGGTACAAGCAGGATCCAGAAGAGTGGTAAATTCTCAATTGTCAAAATACCGTGAAAGCTGCCAATTTATGAAATGTGTTTTTGTTCAGTTAAGGGAGGTACGACCCACGTGGGGTGGGATAGTGTCACCGTGGGGTGGGCTAATTGGGATGTACCTAATTATCTATTCCTTGTATAAAACACTATGTTTCAATGTAAGACACTCAGTCTTAGTGATTCAATCCTGGCTGAGTGGTGACGTCACAATAAAGTTTGCCTTTCCCGAAGAGACTCGTGTCCAGTCAGTCTTTGTCCGTGCCGGCCCGGTCTTCTCCCGAAAGAGCCAGGTGGATTCCGTTAACATTTTTGGGGGCTCGTCCGGGATCCGACCGCTTCCGGTACAGCAACGGCTGCTGGACGCCGTAGCGGTTGACTGCAGGTGCGAGTGATCCCGCCGATTAGGCGTCCGTTGAAGGTGAGCTGACATCTACAGGCTCCAAGCAGGATTTCCTGTTCAGTGGACCTCGACTTGTCCCAAACAGACCCACAACCCGGGAAGCTGAGACGCCACAGAGTCCGAGGAAACAGCGAGCAGCGCGGCGATAGGAAAAAGGTACCATTTTTATTTTGGAAACCGGTATAGAGTCATGCGCCCGGCCATAGTTGGGTGAGGGGACCCGCGTACACGGTCCCATTGGTATACCGAACCCGCCGCCGAAAGCACGGGAGTCAGAAAGTGGCTAGCGCGTGTCTGGACCCAGGGGATCGGATACTGATTTGGTAGAAGAGAGTGGCCACATGGCGCAGTGTTGTTATTTTGGTTTTTGAACTGCTGCATGTGGGCAAAATAAAGGAGGAGGGATTTCTGTGACTGGGCTGAAAGCCCTGAGTCAGTGCTATTGTGTATCTTAGTTGAATAAGGGGCCGGTAAGAGAAGCTTTGAGCATCGGGGCCAGTGGTAGCTGCAGAGGAGTGGTGCCTGGCGGGCAATGTGCCCTTGGCAATTTGGAATAGCAGACGTGTTGACAAGGAACGGGATACACATAGCCGAAAGCAGATAAGAGTTAGAGATCAGTGCATAAAGGCTACTGCATGAGTATAAGGTGCCTGTCGGGACAGCGTACCCTTGGCAATAAGTGCCTGCCGGGACGGTGGGCCCTTGGCAATAGAAAGAGTAGAAGTACTGTTTTTGTATTGTTTTGTGTTGAATGTATCTGGTATAGTATGTGCTGTGATCGCTGAGAGTGCTGTGAGTGAGTGTGCGCTTACTTGCTTAGCAAGGAAGCAAATTTGAGAGTGGACTCTGGCGGTACATTTCCAGCTCAGGCGACTGCAGTTGGCTACCTAAGGAGGAAGCGAATACGACACAATTGAACTGTTGACTGAAATACCAGACAGTTGATTTAAATTGTTTTTGCTAAAAATTGTGCCTGCACTGTGAAGAAGTTACTATTAAAAAGAGTAACCATGGGTAACAGGTCATCAAAAACACAAGAAAGCAAAAGACGGTGAAACACCCTTAGAATACATGGTGCACAATTTTGAAGCATTGTATAAAACGCACCACTATGGTGTTGAATTAAGTAAGGAAAAAAATTGAAACTTTTGTGCGCTATAGTTTGGCCAATGTTAGTCCCCGAATGGCCAGAGCAGGGATCCATTGATCCAGCATTAATACAGAAAATGCACTCCCAAATCACCGGGAGATATGGGCACCCGGATCAGTATCCCTATATTGATATCTGGAGGTACTGTGTAAGAGACAAAAGGCATTTTGTTATGATGGCAGGGCAGAATAAGAAACAAGGGTCCCTGTCCGAAAAACCAGTACTGACGGGACAACCAAAGGAATCTGATCCTCTTCCGCCACCCCACCTGTCCTGCTACGGAGCGGCCCGGCAGGCTTTGGGTGCTGCGGTTGCACAGGCGGGGCTAGGGGGGCAGGCTGCTGCTAGTTTCTCGCCTGCTCCCTCTGCTCCGGCTGAGAGTGGTGGGATGGAGGGGGCTGCAGGTGGAGGAGATGATATGCGCCCCCCCTCGATAAAATTGAGACATCCGATGGTGCAATATATAAATTAGTGACCCCTCAGAGTAGCGGAGGGGGTGATGCAGATCCCAGGGCTACAACGCGCGCTGATAATATATATATACCCCGGGATATATATCAGCATAACCCTGGTAAGAGTAAACTGCAGCTCCCCTTAAGGGAGGTCCCGGGTCCGCCGTTGGGAATGGGGAGCCTGGGCCAACTCCGTTCACGTATGTCCGGTTCACAACAACAGATTTGTTTAATTGGAAAACACACACACACCACTTTATTCCGCAAATCCCGCGGCTGTAGCCAGTATGATAGAATCAGTTATGCACACACACAATCCCACTTGGGCAGATTGTCAGCAGTTGCTGCTGACCATGTTCACTACGGAGGAGAGAGCCCGCATAAATAGCAGTGCCCGTAAACTCCTAATGGCCCAGGCAGTTGAGGACAGCAAACCGAATCCAGAAGCGTGGGCTGAAGAGCATTATCCCAAAACAGACCCTAAATGGCTGTATAATACTGACATGGGCATAGCTCACCTACAAACTTACCGAACGGCTGTACTAATGGGTGTCAAAGCGGGAGGGAAGAAACCTACTAATATGGGTAAAATAGCAGATATAATACAAGACCCGAAAGAATCTCCAAGTGCTATTCTAGAGCGATTACTAGATGCGTTTAGGATGTATAGCCCAATAGACCCAGAGGCAGCGGAGAATCAGCAGTTAGTTAACTCCTCCTTTGTGAGTCAGTCACAAAGAGATATCCGCAAGAAGATACAGAGGTTAGATGGTTTCTTGGGTAAAGGGATCAGTGAATTAGTGGAGATTGCAAACAAAGTGTATCACAACCGGGATTTAGAAGAGAAGCGGGAGGAAATATGTAAACAGAGGGCAGACTGGAGTAGTTGCCTATATGGGAAATGGGAGAAGTGGCCATGATGGAGAAAGAGGGAGAGGACGAGGTGGAAGGGGTAGGGGAGCCCCTAGGGCACCCCTGGGGTACAATCAGTGCTTATTGTCAGGGTGAAGGTCATTGGAAGAGGGACTGCCCTGTATTATTAGAGAAAACAGGGGGTCAGAGTGCCCAGGTAGATGCAGGTGCATCGGGAGGCCATGTGTCAAATGGCCAGGTAACAAATGGCAGATATGAGAGAAATGATGCTGCCGGGTCAGGGTTTGTGGGGTTGACGGGAACGTCATTTGAAAGGCAAGATATGTATTGACATAGACCTGGGGCCATCCCACTCGGTAATCATGAGCCCACGGTCACAGTATGGGTGGAAGACAAAGACGAAATTTTTATGGTTGACACTGGCGCCGAATATTCTGTTGTAACACAGTCAATTGCGCCACCAATGGGAAACGAGGTTGATTTAATTGGAGCCACGGGGGTATCTGATAAGTATCCTTTTTCTTGCTTCACGTAAATGTAGTCTGGGAGGACACAATGTGGAACACCAATTTCTGTATATGCCAGAATGTCCCATCCAGCTCCTGGGGCGGGATATCCTCTGCAAATTACGAGCCCAAATTACGTTCCTCCCCAGGGTCACGCTAGATTAGACCTGCCTGAAAGTGGCGGCTCTGTTCGGCAGCATAACCCAGCCAGCCAGGAGACCCAACCTGTGAAAATTGCGGTAATTATGCCCAGAGAAGAAGAATGGCGGACGGCACCAACTGCGCCGGCCGCACCAGACCCATACACACTACTACTGGGCGTCCCTGGAGTGTGGACGGAAGATAACCCGCCTGGTTTAGCCGTGAATATTCCCCCAGTATACGTTGATCTGAAACCAGGCGCAATGCCAGTGACAATATCACATTCCACAGAAAGCCAAACAAAATATCCAGACACATTTACGGAGACTAAAAGATCACGGAATATTAAAATTTTGTGTGTCACCATGGAATACACCACTACTGCCAGTACAGAAATAAGGTACGCACAAGTACCGCCCAGTCCAGGATCTAAGGGCAGTTAATGAAGCTACGGTGACCCTACACCCCGTGGTCCCCAATCCATACAATTTATTGGCATTAATTCCCGGAGATACAAAATATTACACAGTGCTTGATTTAAAAGCTGCTTTCTTTTGCATCCGCCTTGCTCACGCAAGCCAGCCCCTCTTTGCATTCCAGTGGGAGGAATCTACAACGGGAGCGCGCCATCAGATGACGTGGACACAACTCCCTCAAGGTTTCAAGAACTCGCCCACGATTTTTGGGTGCACGCTCAGCCAGGACCGCCTGTCCTTCAACGCTCAGCCAGACAAAGTTGTCTTATTGCAATATGTAGATGATTTATTGCTTGCTTCCCCAACATAAAAAGACTGTCTCTCCACCACAAAAGCACTGTTACATCTGCTGTGTCAAGCATGATATAAAGTCTCCAGAAAGAAAGCACATATATGCAAACAAAGTGTAAAGTATCTAGGTTTTCAATTAACAGGTACCAAGCGTGCACTGGGAGCTGAACGGAAGGAGGCAGTCTGCCGTATACCCCAGCCAAAGACAAGGAGACAAGTCCGTGAATTCCTAGGAGCTGCAGGCTTCTGCCGCCTATGGATCCCCAACTTTGCTGAAATTGCCAAAGCCCTTCAAACTACCAAGGGGGGAGAGCATGACCCATTCCTTTGGGAGGAAGAACAGGCAGCTGCCTTTCTGAAATTAAAGACCCTCCTGATGGAAGCGCCAGCAGTAGGTCTGCCAGACCATAGCAAGCATTCCAGCTGTATGTGCATGAACACAACCAGACAGCAACAGGAGTGCTACTCCAGAATTTTGGCTCATGGCCAAGGCCTGTGGCCCATCTCTCCAAGCAACTTGACCCTGTGGCCTGCGGCCTACCCCCTTGCCTGAAAGCAGTGGCAGCTACAGCAATGTTGATCGCTGAAGCTGACCCTCGGACAAGTTCTTCATGTCAAGGTGCCACATGCAGTGAAGGCCCTGCTTGACGTTAAAGGCAGTTACTGGTTCAGCAATAGCTGGATGACAAAATATCAAGCTATGATGTGTGAGAATCCACGGGTTCATCTGGACCTCATCGCTACCTTGAATCCTGCTACATTACTACCAGACTGTGAGGAAGATCCAAATCATGAATGCCTCCAAGTCATGGAAGAAGTATTCAGTAGCAGACCAGATCTGAAAGACATACCCTAGACAAATACGACTTGCAACTCTTCACTGATGGTAGCAGCTATATGGATGATGGAAAGAAAGTCTCTGGCTATGCTATTGTTACAACAGAGGGAGTCCTTGAAGCAAACTCTTTACCAGGCCATACGTCAGCACAACTGGCTGAAATACTAGCGTTGACAAGAGCACTAGAAATCTCCGAAGGCAAAAGAGTAAATATCTACACTGACTCCAAGTATGCCTTTATGACTGTTCATGCCCATGGTGCGCTCAACAAAGAAAGAGGCCTACTCCTTCTACCAAGAAAACAAGTCAAGTATGCTGCTGAAATCACAGCTCTCCTGGATGCGGTGTGGAAGTCAAGTGCCGTCAGTATTATGCACTGCCGTGGTCACCAGAAAGGTCATGACGATATTCCCAAAGGTAGTAGACGAGCAGACCAAGCTGCAAAGTCTGCTGCAAAACAACTGCTGCCACCTTGTCAAGCCTCTAGGGTCCTCCTCTGCAAGCAAGATGCCCAAGTTCCAGTGCCAAACTATGAATTCTACATGAATTGGCGAAAATTCGAACCTAATGGCGAATTCATCGAAATTATTCTAAGACAATGGGATGCAAACTTCGAACTGCTTGAAGATAACCATGCCTATATTCAATGGCTCTTCCCTACTCTAGAACAAGGCCGAAATTTCTACTCCACCCCACTGAACTCCCATGAAAAGAACCTGATGTGTAACACCTCAGAAATTCAGCAAAGACTCCTTCAAGCGTACAAGATGATGCTGAAGTTCTTCGGCGTAAAATTAGTGGGGGGAGGATGGAGAACACACGAAAAGAACTGAAGTTGAACGAGCAGAAAATTTCGCCGAGCGATTCAACAATCTGACAATCAACACTCATAATAATTTGAGGATCACTCGCGTCCTGCTGAGCTTGGGAGAATTAGGAGCTGAAGAATACCAGGAACCACTGGTGAAGTTTCTCCTTAGGGAGATCCTGATTGAGCAAAACCTGCCAAGAATGAAGAAAAGTGCAATGAACTTCTTTGTGCCAGCGGTGAGAGATGTGCAGAAGAGTTCAAGACCTGCTGTATTTCGCCTGGCGACACTACCAACCAAAAGAAGAATTAATCTGGGGAAGACAGGAAGAACTTGAGAGATATAAAGGCCCCATCAACAATGATAGCTCCATTACTGCCAGCTCCCCTGAGTGAATGGACACCGGTGTATTCAGAAAAGGAGAAGAAATGGCTGTCAGAAGAACCAGGAAAGTATGGAGAAGACGGATGGTTCCAGTTGGCAAGTAACTAATAGTTCTACCTGCAACATTGGCACCTGAGATTGTAAGAGCACTCCACGCCAGCACTCACAGAGGAAGAGAAATGATGGAACAACAGTTGGAACCACACTTTTACGTCCCTGGATTGACAGTAATCTGCAAAGCAATAGCCCAGCAGTGCGTGACATGTGCCAAGAATAATCCAAGAACAGCCCGTCGCAGCCTCCAGGAAAATAGCCCATCGGTTTGTCCCCAATGGCATCAGTACAGATAGACTTCACGGTGCTACCACCCTGCAAAGGATATAAGTATCTCCTCGTGATGGTGTGCACCTTGACAGGATGGGTAGAAGCCTTCCCCACCAGGACGGAAAAGACAGCAGAAGTAGTAAGGAGCCTCATGAGAGAAATCATACCACGCTATGGGCTTCCGCTTGAAATTGGGTCAGACAATGGCCCAGTGTTTGTACAGAACTGTTTGCAGCAGCTTGCCCGCCTGTTGGGCATAACCTGGAAGCTACACACAGCCTACAGGCCCCAAAGCTCAGGAAAAGTTGAGCGAATGAACAGAACACTAAAGACTTTAATGTCAAAACTGTGCCAAGAAACGTCACTGGGCTGGTTGGAAGTGCTGCCGATAGTTTAATTGAAGCTAGGTCCGTACGAACTAATGTTTAGACATGTGCATTAGTTTTAAAACGAATTTGTCCGAATTTTGGGATAATTTAGTTTTCGTATGACTCCAGGAGATACGAAACTGCTCGGTCCAAAAAACTAAAGAAACAAAAAGGAAAATGCATTACATTTTAGTTTCAGTTCTTTTTGTAATACATTGAGTGAAGGAGACTAGCAAAGAGGGTGTTCTATACAGAGAGGGACATTAATTAATTCAGGAGGATGTTCTATACAGAGAGGGGTATTAATTAATGCAGGAAGAGGTTATATACATTATACAGAGAGGGACATTAATTAATTCAGGAGGATGTTCTATTCATTATACAGAGAGGGGTATTAATTAATGCAAGAGGATGTTATATACATTATAACAGAGACCAGCATTTTTTTTCAGCCCTCTAAAATCCAGTGGCGCCGAGATCGACTGCTTGTTACATTATCTATCATTACATTGCATCAGGCTCAGCTGTTACAGTAACTGACTGCTGCTCATCACAGCGCTCAGAGTTTCAGTAAAAAAAGGGAATATAGTTATAACCTCATATATAAAAATATTATTTACTAGTTTTACTGAAACTCTGAGCGCTGTGATGAGCAGCAGTCAGTTACTGTAACAGCTTTGCCTGACACATTGTGCTGAGAGTGAGAGATACTGTAACAAGCAGCCGATCTCAGCCCCCTGAGGAGCCACTACAATATTAATTGTATCCGCTGGTTTTTGGATAAACGAAATTCGTTTTCATACTAAAGAACTGAAAACGAATTTCTTTAGCAACTAAATAAATTGCGTTTTAGGACGAATCCATTTGTCCAAAACAAAATTTTGTGCTGTGCACATGTCTACTAATGTTTTCGGCCGGCCTTACCCTCTGATTAATGGGCTAAGGGGGGACCTTCGGGCATTGGGTGAAACTAAATTAAGTGAACAGGTGTTGTTGTTGGGTCAATCTATGCAAAAATTGAATACTTGGGTGGGAGATAATCTACCTAATTTTTTGTATCCCCCCACTGCATAAGTATTGTCCAGGTGATGCGGTTTGGGTGAAGGAGTGGAAGAGTGATCTACTAGGCCCGAAACAGAGGGGTCCTTACCTTGTCCTGTTATCCACCCCCACAGCAGTGAAAGTCGCTGAGGTGGTTCCGTGGATACATCACTAGAGGTTGAAAGCAGCTGCAGCTAATCCTGATCCAGAGTGGAAAGTCATCCCCAGCGAGACCGACCCACTAAGACTAAAATTGACAAAAGCTGCGGTACCCAGTATCTAAAGACACAACAAGTGGGTGTTTTGAAGGCCATAATAATGCCTGACCACCCACCAGCGATGGAGAATGGGGAGACCAAAGACCAATTTTTCGGGGGACACCTTTTTACCAAGTCCAACCTTAAATAACCCTCACTTTGGAGGTACCAAGGGGGAGGGATGGGGTTTATGCGACTGTGAAAAGGATTGCCCAAGCTATTTTGACACTGGGGACATTCCTGGTGCAAATACATTTTCTGGCCAACCTTATTTATGGCCTGGCACGAGGAACATGCCCAAATTGTCCAAATGCGACCGGGAGAGTGGATATCTCTCACATCTGGAATGGCACTCACCCGGTTATGGAGAATCGCACTATGTGGAGACAAAAGCGTGACCTACAGTCCATCACCACACCCAGAGGTCATCTGCTGGTGAAATTGAAATACGCTTATGCAAAGAAATCTGGACAGAAAGCATGTTGGGTGTGCAACAGATTGCACTCAGAGACAATCTATATCCCGTTTGCTGCAGTACCTATGAACTTAAGTGTATTCTCGACCGGGAACATTGCTATCCACACTATTACTGACCCACAGATAAAGCTAGATGAGACAATGCCCAGTTATCCCATAACAGGCCCTGTGTATACACCTAACTGGTGTTTCCAAATAGGAACAAATAATCTGAGTATGAATGAAAATCATGTCAGTCTAGTAAATTTAATTTTACAGCACACGTAGTCATATCGGGGACAGGGTCCGGGTTGTTTGTGGAAAGGCCTCTGCAGCTAACCCCGCAACAGCAACAGACAATAGCTGATGTGACCTGTGGACAAACGAAATGCGAAGGATCTGGTGGCACGATTGGTGCGAATGATGATTGAGATGCGCAAGGGAACACTTCATCTATCCCCATTCATATGAACGGGAGGCTACCAGGTGTGTTGCGGAAGTGTGTGTTACACATGGGTACCACCCACAACTACGGGGATGTGCTATCTAGCTAAGTTAATTCCAATACAGAGCAATGACATCTCAGACACAACACCCTAGGTACCCGCTGGTGTTTGGGAAACAAAAGAGAGAGTTGTTCTCAAAGAAGGACCAGGCATGGGCATGGTTCCCAACATGGACTGGATGGGGAAGACAGTTGATGAGGAGAATGAATAGTTACTCAATGCTGATGGATGAGATTTCAAACAGAACTAGCACAGATATCCAGCTGTTGAATCTTGAGTTGCGTGAGATCCGAAAGTTGCAAATGGTGTATGACATGGTATTGGAGCTGATCAGTGCAGCGCTGAATGGACTATGTGAAATGACTATGCATTATGAATGTTACACCTACATCAGAAACACATCACATGAGGTCCCCGACTACAATCAGGTAATCCAGGATCACCAGGAGAAGTTTGCCCAGCTGCAGAACACAGCCAGACAGATCGCAGCGGAAGGCTGGAACGCTTTCGAGGGTTCGGGTCGTTCGGAGATTGGTTTGGTTCAATCCTGGGATTTATCTCACGGATTGGATCCATGATAATGATGCTGATAATGATCCTAGTGATAGGAATGCTGCTGTACCGCATAGGGTTATGCCTATGGCCATTGTGCAAGGGAGCACTGACACCCACACAAACACAGAAGATACCACTGATGATTCCACAAGATATGTTCCCAGTGAAAGTGGCTCCCCCTAAGTACAAGGTATTTGAGAATAGCAATAGTGGAGTGTAGTGGCTAAGGGTCTCAGGAGAGCCTGAAACCCTTGCAAAGGGGGGAATGTAAGGGACTCAGGCCAGAAGATGGCCGCCATCTTGAGCCAGGCGACCATCTTGTTCAGAACTTTGGTTCACGTGAATGTAAATAGCAAATATTAGCTTAATTAGGATTTAGCTTGCATAGATTCTTTGGAATGTTTTAAACTAACAGGCAGAGCAATTAAGTTAACGAGATCCGGGCAGATGCTGGCACGAAGTGACAGGATGAGAAAGTGGTTACATCAAGGTCAGAAAGCTAGGGCCTGAACAAAGAGATGTGAAAACCAGGGGAGGCCTTATCTAACATACACAATAAACAAGACCCAGGGAGGAAGGTACAAGCAAGATCCAGAAGAGTGGTAAATTCTCAATTGTCAAAATACCGTGAAAGCTGCTAATTTATGACCAATGTGTGGAATGTGTTGGTGTTCAGTTAAGGGAGGTACGGACCCACGTGGGGTGGGATAGTGTCACCATGGGGTGGGCTAATTGGGATGTACCTAATTATCTATTCCTTGTATAAAAAACACTATGTTTCAATGTAAGAGACACTCAGTCTTAGCGATTCAATCCTGGCTGAGTGGTGACATCACAATAAAGTTTGCCATTCCTGAAGAGAATCGTGTCCAGTCAGTCTTTGTCCGTGCCGGCCTTGTCTTCTCCCGAAAGAGCCAGGTGGATTCCGGTAACATATACTGTATATATGTTTCCATGCTCTGGAAAGAGCAAACACACAAATTCCTACTGTCACCAATTCCCATCAGTCTTTAAACGTTGACCTACAAGATCTGTTGTATTTTGTGGTGCAAAACCTGTCGCTCACTTGCAAAAAGTTTGTGCGTATATGTGTATGTTTCTGTGTGTGCAATATATAAATCTGTAAATGATATATATATATATATATCATTAGTATTAGTGGATGGGGGACTTCTCTCACTTTTCCTTTCAGGACTTGACACCTGGGCACAAACACACACAGCTTCATGGAATCACTCGTAGGTCATCTTAGAAGTAGGAATAATACTTTAATAAAATATATAGTCAAACGTGTTTTGCCTCTTCCGTGGTGAAGTGAACACTGAACTCCGTATTAAGGTCTATGGGCTGTATTCCAAGGCTGGTGTAAATCAGGGCTGTTGTAAATGTCCGAGTCAATGAAGGGCCTGATCAGACCCTGGACGCAAATGGCAGCTCGAGCCGGACCGCATGCGCTCATTTTGTAACAAACAAAAACTTAATCCATACGGCACAAAAATAACAAGTTCACACGGCAAGCTTAATCACCTGTCATATACATTAATAGATATTCATGCAACACGTGGCACAGCTAGTGATCACCCGTGTGCAGAGGTTAATAAAAACAAGAGGGAAAAGGGCGATGTGCAAAAAAAATATAGCTAAATCCATAAGAAATTCATATGTGTGCCTATACAAACAATTGTGTTAAAAATACATGATATACGTAGAGAAAGTCCACTCTCTGGTCACAGACTCAGTCTTGTAATCGCAAAGGTGTCCAGGTGTAGCTGCTTCAATGGGTCCCACAAGATGCGGGGGGGTTCTTATTGCAGCTACACCTGTACCCTCAGGACTGGCCAGAAAGAGGACACTTACATTAAGTGTTCAATCGATATACATGAGCCTAAAAGGACCTCCGGCTCCAACTTTGGGGAGTGCACATATATACAAGGAGTGGCCAGATTATTATGAGCACCTGACTTTTTTAGGCAAATTAGCTATAATTTGGCGCTGAAGTTGCTCGAGGGCCAGACCATTATAAATGGGGAAGCAGGTTGTTTACCACGACAGTAGAAGTGATTTTTTTTTTTGTGTAGGTATGGGTAAACAATGCGATTTAACAGCCTTTGAACGTGGGAGGATTGTTGGCGCTCGGAGCCATGAAGCGAGTATCAGCAAAACAGCAGAATTTGTTAAAGTGTTTAACGCTTTCACTGCTGAGGACGTGTGGGGAACGTCCTCATTGACTAAGGAAAGATATCATGGGTTCAAATGAACCCCCTATCTCCCGACTGTTGGCAGCTAGCAGGGTCATCTTTGGTATCATTAGAAAGGCCAGAGCATGGCCTTTCCAATGATACCAAACATGACCATGTTTAAAGTAAAGAAAAAAAAGATAATAAAAATAATAATAAAAAAAAGAAACGTGTTTTTTTTTAAGACGTGAAATTGCTCAGCAGTGAAGGGGTTACAGACTGGACAGTCAGCCGAAAATCTGGCTCTGAACGTGTGAAGTGTGTCCGTCAGTGACTAGTCAATGTTTAGGGCAGAACGGAGAGTGGCAAGACGAGTACAAGACAACAGAAGGACAACAGTGCATCAGATTACTGCAGATCTTAATCAGGGATCCTCTCAAATGATCTCTGAACGCACTGCTCCCTGTACACTGCATCGTATGGGATATGGAAGCCGAAGGTCTGTTCCAACACCTTTGCTGGTCATAATAATCTGGCCACTCAGTGTACACACAATTGATGAAGACGCATTACGCTATGGGAGCGCGGTCTTCCTTCTGTTTTTTTTGTCGGATCATCCACTTGTGATCAACTGCATCCAGAAAAAAAAAAAAGAAATAAAGGGCTGTGCCACCCTTTAGCTGCGAAAACGCAAGGATATCCAGACCCAGGTCCTTTTTGGCTCTATAGTATGTGAGTGTTCTTGATCTTAACCCCTTAACGCAAAGCAGGATGTGCCCGCCAGGCGGGGATTAATTAAAAGGGTTAAAGACTGTCACCATTTATTTTTTTCTGTGCAGATTCTGCACCATTGTGCTTTTTATGTATTTCTGTTTTTTCAAGATTACAACAAGACCGGGTCTGTGACCAGGGAGTGGTATTTCTCAGTTTAACCCGCACTACCAATAGAGATATCTCGGGTTCCCAAGCCACCATCTGGTGCCCTGATAGGGACATCTCAATATGCTGTTCTGCAGCCCCAAAGAAAATGAAATTTGCTGCAAATTAATTTTGCTTTTGGGCTGCAGAAGATGTCCCCAAAGTTTTAGTCCTGTGGGGATAATATCCAAAGAGCTAAAACTGTAAGATCGGCAGCTGAAAGATTGGGCTGTCAGCAGCCGACTTTCAGGGTTATTCAAAGAGAGTTGATCTGGCCCCCGAATTGTAACCGAACGCTGAATTTTAGTGAACGGTGCCATTCGGCTATCCAGAGAGCAGGCAGTTCGTCAAATTGTGACGAATTGCCTGCACATACGTTGCCTGTTCGAGGGCAGTGAATCCCCATAGAGAAGCAATGCCTCATCTAGTCAGAGAACAAAAACCAGCAGAGAAATGTCAGTGAAATGCCCTGCCGTTCGGTGGTTTCATTCGGCAGGTTTATTCAGGCGAATCCCATAGGCTTCAATGTTAAAAATATTCCCGTTTTAATTCAATATCTAATAAACCGTTTATTATTTTATTCTGCAGCAAAAAGTCTATTTCTAGAAAAAAAAAAATTAGGATCTTTTAGGCATTTTTTGTCAACATTTTCTTTCCGAATCAGTGTTTCTGTAACAGCCTTTTTTATTATTCATTGGATTTTATATGTAAATTTCCGACATTTTCGCTCTGTAGCTTCTTTGCAAACAGTGTTTCACTTTTCAAACATTCAAGCGTACTGTTTTTTTTTTTACTCCATTGGTCTGTGGTGTTGGGTTTTTCCGGCGGCTGCTCTGCGCTGTGATCGGTGGCTGCTCGGTTTCTCCGGGGTTAATCCAGATGTTTTTGCGGGTTTTGGTGTGCGTTCGCCGGGTTTTGCGGTGCGTGTTCGTCGGGTTTGCGACTGCTTTTCCCTACAATACGACGGCCCTGTGGTACTTGCTGAATACACTGCAGCGTCACCGAAATGGGATTGCCAAATCGCACCAAATTGAAGAGAACGAAAAGTCACTGAACGTGCGGTGACTTTGATTCTATTTGAATAACCCTGATAGAAGAATAGATCTGTTAAAACCTCTGTAATTCAGTTTGGCGCCATCTACTGCCAAATAGTTACTACTTTACAATTTATTAAAAATGATTTTTCCAAAAATCACTGGTTTCAAAGTTTTTTTGAAAAAAATCACTTAGTAGTGAAGGGGTTAAGTAAATCAGTTGTGTTTGCATTTCCACATACACAATTTTTTTTATGGTTTTATCATTTCTGCACATACCACCCCTTTCCCTCTTGTTTTTATTAACCTCTGCACACGGGTGATCACTAACTGTGCCACATGTTGCATGAATATCTCTTAATGCATATGACAGGTGATTAAGCTTTGCCGGGTGAACTTGTTATTTTTGCGCCATATGGCTTAAGTTTTTGTTTCGGCACAATTTTATGGGTGTTTGTGGTTTTTCCAGTGAGGCAGCAAAAGCCACTATTTTATTTTATTAATTCAATTTTCCACTTATTTATTTTGGGTTACAGTAATTTGAGCGCCTACACTTTTTTTTATTATTTTTTTTTACCCATCTGAAGGGAATAGGAGCACCAAACGTCTCGCACTGATCGGTAGCAACCTATATATATATATTTCTTTAGTTTAATATGGGACACATATATGCAGAATCCCTGTTAAGTTTCGTTTCTGTATCCTACAGGATTAGTTTCATTTCTGAAGAAAAGATCTGCAATTTCCCCGAAATCACGTGTTCTGTATGTTAGGGGGGGGGGGTTTCCAGCCACTGTCTCCCGCTCTACCAATTAGAGCATGAGATGAGAAACACAGCCTCTTTTGCAGAAATGTATAAATAATGTGTTCAGACAAAGAGAACCAGAGATGTGTTTTGAGTGACTACAAGGCTTCCGTGTCTTAATTTATCATTCTAATCATCTCTCCTTCAACGTTGATGAGATTTTAATCTAAGGTGTCAATATTAGCTCGAGACAGGGTTTCGAGATAAGAACTAAAAGGACGGACAGGAGACAGTTAATTCTCCACACCATCCAATTTGATCCAAGACAAAAGTTCAGTTTGTGTCTAGGATGCTGCACCAGGTTACGGTACATTAGCATCTCCCAAAGTGTAGGAGACAGTTACAAATATTTATAAAGCGCAAACAAGTTCCAAAGTGCTGTACAAGGTGTGACTGTGTCAGAGGTGTGGTTGTGGAAGGCAGGTATTTGGGACCTAGGATTCTATATAGCCTGTACCCACTACATGGGTGAACTACATTTCCCAGCAGGCAGCTCTGCAGGTGTGGGATTACTCAAACCACACATAAGGTTAATGGGAAAAATTTTTGTTTAAGGCTAATGTCAGACTAGCGAAGTCTGAGCGCACTGTGCGTGCGTGCACAACGGACATACGTACTGACGGAAGATACTGCAGACACCACACGATCCGTTTTTCTTTGGTGCGGACGCACTTCGAGTGTGGGTCTCTATTGCTCATCATTCTATGCTACCACAGACGTTAAAATGTGCGGCAACACGGACGTGATATATGCATTCGTCTGACATGGGTCTAAAAGTTCAGAGCAGGAACTGCTCATGGCCTGCCTTTTCTGGCCGTGAACAAGAGAGGACAGAACTTTCAAGGCAGAAGGACTGATTGAGATTATATATATATATATATATTAATATTACACACAACAGTTGTGGAGGACAAAAAGGGAGATTGCATATCCTACCCAGAATTCCTTGCTGCATATGGGGAATGTGGCACAGGAGCCCTGGGATGCAATTCATCGAATTGCTGTGATGTGCAAGTAGCTTCTGCAATAATAAAACACACTAATATATATCTTAATGTTTCCATGTCATTGATACAGTAGCATGCGGAACTATACGCAAGAACTGAGTAGGTTTCCCAGCACAACTTGCCCACACCTGGCTAAAAAGGGGGGAGACCTCAGCTCTGCGCCAAGAGGAGCTTGTTGTCGGTCAAGTACAGAGACATGAAGGATGTATACCTTCTATCCACCATCCACTCAGGTCTGTGGAGGTCTCTGTACGTGGCAGAGCTGAGAGCATCAGGAAGCCAGTGTGCATTAAGACCTATAACCTGCATATGGGGGGGGGGGGTTGATCTGGCAGAGAGTTACACTGTCCTTTTTACAGTTCCAGCTTATTTTGGGGATTTTGTACCAAGGTGCACCTGCTCCCCGGGTGGTGATGGGGAGCAGCAGAGTTGGGGTTACCCATTTTATTTATAGAATCCCCTACTGAGAGCAAACAGAGACCCCAAAAAAGGTGCAGAGTCTGTTTCAAGAGGGGGCAGAGAAATTACACCATATTTCACTGTCCACAATGCCCTGGAGAACCTGGACTGTCTTACAGTACCATACACTGATTTGTAATTTATTTTATTTCGATTTGTTACATTTACAGTTTAGTTAAGTTTAGTGGTTTCTTTTTTTTTTACATTTTATTGCTCCATTTTTATGTTCTACAATTGGTGCTGTATTTTACCAAAATCCTGGCAAACCTATGCATGGGGGGCACGGGTGTACTCAGGAGGCCTTGCAGAAAACCTGGAGCATTTTCATGCAGTAACTGACAAGTGTCTCCTAAATCACAGTCCAAAAATAATGTGGGTGTAAAAATTAAAAATTACCAGCACACAGTATCCAATTTGTTTGGGGTAAACGGTTGCATCCATGGCATAAAAACACTCCATTTACAATAGTTTGGGGTGTCAGTTTACCAAATATATGCACGTTCATGGCAATTAATGTAAAAAAGGCACCCAAAAAGATATGTCAAATTAGAAAAATGACAAGCACAATTCAGAAGATTGGCGTCGCACCCCGAAAACAACCCAACAAACCTATGTATGGGGGGGTATCACTGTACTCAGGAGATGTTGAACACATGTCGGGTTGTTTTTTGGTAGTTACACAACTGGATTTGACAATTCATGCCTAAAGTACAATGTGTGTGAAAAAATTATTATATATATATATATATATATATTTATATTACACACACAAAAAAAAGTGACTACGGTAGTTGTATTGGTCAAATATAATGGGGTATTTATATAGATTTTTCCACAATTATTAATTCCCTGTATAATCTCCCACTATGGGACGTCTAATAAGATTACGAGGTTAGTAGGTTGCCTCTTTTTAGTATATGGGTATTATCCACTTTTAAGTATCATGGTTTGTATTTTATGGAGATCCTTACCATAGAGTTGATTGTAATTCATACACAGTAGTGTCTATAAGTAAGGGTTAACCAAATGCTGGACATCAGTGCACGAATCAGTCCAGGAAAAAAAAAAAAGAATGATGGGGGCATGGGAAAGATCGGGAATGGATCAGTTCTAGGGATTATAAGTATTGGGCTTGTTTGTATAATAGATGTATTGTATATGTATTTGGAGGAGAAAGTGTTGCATTTCCGTCCTGGGTCCCAGCGGGAGTCTTCGTGTTATGGCAGTGGAACGCATGAACAACGTAAATATTGACGCTCTAAGGAGTATGGGCATTTCCGCGTTCTACAGGTGATACGAGGAAAGAAGACGTAATCCAAGATGGCGGACCCAACAGACAGGAGAATGTAACGAACTTCTGATGGGCTCTTTAAGGAATTATGTTTCTAATTAAGATGGACCTTGGGACTATAACAGCAGCGAATTTCAGTGGGAACATTACATCAGCTGATGAAGCCACAGATATATGGCGAAACGCGTTGTGGTAGCTATGTTTTTATTTCAGTTTGATTTTATTAAGTGCTGATTTTATTTGCTGCTGTTTATCCAGTTAAAGAAGGTTTTTGGAATTCCTTCAAATTTCCTCAGGCGATTTACAAGTCATATGAAGCTCAGCATGTAAATTGCTAATTAGCGCACTTTGCAGTATATTGCTATCCGGATTATACAGAGTTATGATAGGGGGTATTCCCGTTGTATATTTGTTTTATACCCCAGGGTGATGCAGCATGAAGACCATGGTGTGACGAAGGGGTTGATGGGCACCTGAAAAGAAATGAAGACCCCATAAAGCGCTTCAAGCTAGAGCCGGATGTGGGCTCAGCACATTGGGAGTTTGATTCATACACTAATATAGAGATTTATGCATCAGACAGGCTACGAAATCGTTCTCCTTTTTCCAGTCCTTTGAGAAATTTTCCGAGGATATGGTGAACTATAGAACAAATGTTCAAGCCATTATTGTGGACGTGTATTACGGTATGTATAATTCCTGCTTACTGGCACTACGCTGTGATCTGTATTGTTTCGTCTATATGGTGTATTAGAGAAACCTACGTATACAGCGTTTCAGCGAGCGGGATCCTGTTTATTTTTCCAGTGGGCGCTTCATCCATTTGGGACTTATAAATTAATGCCCTCATTGTAGATTCTGTAAAGTTTGACAATGACGTTTACACGGTTTTCTTGTCATTGTGCCAAGTATACTCCTTCAAGCTTTGGAAAGCAGTGACTATCAGTGCCCAGAAATAAGCATTATAACCAGATTAGGGGCCGTTATAGGTTACGAACATTGAAAGTAAGCGGACGAGGTGCTTTGAAGAGCAATAATGAGCCTTTCGCCTGTGGCCGCTCAGTGTGTGAAGCCGCACTCCGCCGCTCTCTGTCATGGTCGCCCTCACCGCCACGTCCATCAGTTGACCTTTAGTTCGCCTCCTTCTCTCCTTGCCTTCACCCGGGGTGTGTCTTCTGCCACCTCATCCTCCACCGAGCTGCCCTGTCCTTTGTTTTTATCTCTTGTCGCCGCGGGTCACAGCATCGCGTCATGAAGTTCATAGTGGGGATTGGCGGGGTTACCAATGGTGGAAAGACCATGTTAACCAACAGACTTGTCGCATCATTGCCTAATTGCTGCGTGGTGCATCAGGACGATTTCTTTAAGCCCCAAGACGAAATAGAAGTTCAAGATGGATTTAAGCAGTATGATGTCATCACTGCCCTCAACATTGATGCCATGGTTGATACCATTGAGGCCTGGAGGAAAAACCCAGGGAAGTTTGAGCTCTCTCATGGCATTAACAACATTTTGGACAGCGAAAGCCTTCAAGAGCAAAGAGTGGACGACAGCTTCCATATCCTGATCGTGGAAGGGTTCCTGCTCTATACTCACAAGCCATTAATTGATCTGTTCACACATCGTTACTTTCAATACCCTACGATGAATGCAAGAAAAGGAGTTCTAGAAATTATACTGTCCCAGATCCCCCAGGACTGCAACTTGATGGAACCAGTACCCGGGAAGAACTGTTTAACAGAGTGTATGGCAATATACTGAACATTATCAACTGCAAGGAATAAATGGAATCTGCGGCAGCCTTCACCATGGAAGATGCATTTTAACTTATGTTTTTATTGCTCGCTTTATCTGATATTTTTACAAACCTAAAGTGACTTAAGACACGTTTGTGACAAGCTGCTGTAAAATAGAAGCACTCCATTATAATAAACCATTATTTCTATATAAAAAAAAAGCAAGAATGAATCTTAACAGAACATTCAGCACATAACAGTCTAAATATCAAAAACTAAGCTTTGCCACAAAGTACAGTTTTTAACCCCTTAGTGACCACGGACGTACCATGTACATCACGGCTACAGGTCTTATAGACCTGCTGACGTACATGGTATGTCCTGCGGTCTTTTGAGCGCTGGAAGCGATCGGATCGCTTCCAGCAGCTCAAACGCCATTGCAGGCTGCCTGGGAGTCCAGGCATCCGTGCAATGGCGGTTAGAAGTGCCGGGGCCCCTTGTGATAGCTCATTGGGAGCGATCAACATCCGGTTTCACAGGAAAGGTGTCCTGCACTTCTACAGAGCGCTGGAAGCGATCGGATGGCTTCCAGCTGCTCTGAGTACATTGCAAGGATGCCTCAACATCGAGGCATCCTTGCAATATGGTTACCTGCCGCCGGTCCGTCCGGGACCGCTCCCCCCGAGCAATCACGTCCGGAAGTACTGAGTGCCAAGAGGTACCTGCCGCCGGTATCACTCCCCCCAAGCAATCATTTCCGGTAGCGGCAGGAAGTACTGAGGTATCGTGGCACTCAGTACAAAAAAGTTCACATAAGTGATCAGGTGCTCTGCTGGGTGCCTCGAGGGATCAAGGCACCCAGCAGACTAAATAAAAGTGTAAAAAAGAATAAATAAATTAATAAACTAAAAGTGACAGCCAAGATGGCGCTGCCACGGCAAATCCTGGCATCAATATTGATGTCGCAGGTTTTACCACCATACAGTTTTTGCAGGTGTTTCTGGGGGATGATTTGTTGGGCCACATTGCTGCCCAATCAAATCTGTATGCCCATCAGCATTGTGCTGCAAAGCCAGACTCCTACTTGGCAAGGACCCCGCTAGATGTGCCAGAATTTCAGAAATTCTGGGCACTTACTATGCTGATGGGCATCATAAAGAAGCCCTCAATTCGCTCCTACTGGAGCAGTAGCCCCATCTGCTCTACCCCCAATCAATGTCACGTAGAAGGTATGAAAACATTTTGCGTTTCATGCACTTCACTGACAACAGCCTGTGCCCTCCTAGAGAGCATCCCCAGTTTGACAGGCTGTATAAAATCCACCCCCTGATTACCCACTTCGCCGCCAGGTTTGCAGAGGCTTATACACCTGGAAGGAATATCTGTGTGGATGAATCCCTAATGAAATACAACGGAAGGCTGGGATTCAAGCAGTATATTCCTTCCAAACGCTCCAGGTATGGAGTGAAGGTGTATAAGCTCTGTGACAGCGAGAGTGGGTATACTCAGGCCTTCTGGGTGTACGAGGGAAAGGATAGTAGCCTAGACCCTCCAGGTTGCCCAGAACACATGGGATCCAGTGGCAAGATTGTGTGGGACCTACTTTTTCCCCTGATGAACAAAGGATACCACTTGTATGTTGATAATTTATAAAAGTGTCCCTTTGTTCAAGCTGCTGTATTGTTTTGATACAGCAGCATGCGGTACTGTTCGCAAGAACCGTGTAGGTTTCCCAGCACAGCTTGCCCGCACCCGGTTAAAAAGGGGGGAGACCTCAGCTCTTCGCCAAGAGGAGCTTGTTGTCGGTCAAGTACAGAGACAAGAAGGATTTATACCTTCTCACCACCATCCACTCAGGTCTGTGGAGGTCTCTGTACGTGGCAGAGCTGAACGCATCAGGAAGCCAGTGTGCATCAAAGCCTATAACCGGCATATGGGGGGGGGGGTGTTGATCTGGCAGATCAGCTGCTCCAGCCCTACCAGATTATGCAGAAGTCAAGGGCCGGTACAAAAAGGTTGCAATTTACCTGATGCAAATTGCAACCCACAATGCCTTTTTTGCTCTGCAAAAAGGCAAACCCCGGAGTGACACTGTCCTTTTTACAGTTTCAGCTCCAGGTAATTTTGGGGCTTTTGTACCAGGATGCACCTGCTCCCCGGGCGGTGATGGGGGGACAGAGTTGGGGCTACACATTTTATTTTTAAAATCCCCCTACTGAGGGCAAACAGAGACCCCAAAAGGGGGCAGAGGAGAGACACAACCTTTTACTGCCCAGAATGCCCTGGACAACCCGGTCTGTGTCTTGGGGACTGTTTCAAGGTATCTCACACTGTGCGTGATCTGTGATTTTTTTTTCCTTTCTATTTTTTCTTACACTCTAGTTAGTTCAGTTTAGTTTTTTTTTTTTTACTGCGCCAGACTTTTACATTTTATTCCTACATTTTTATGTTCTACAATTGGTGCTGTATTTTGGCAAACCTATGCATGGGGGGCATGGGTGTACTCAGACCTTGCAGAAAACAACCTGGAGCGTTTTCATGCAGTAACCGACAACAGTGTCTCCTAAATCACAGTCCAAATCTAATGTGGGCGTGAAAAAAAAAAAAAAAAATTAAAACAAATATTGAAAAATTACCGCCACACCTTCTGAAATGTTTTGGGCTAAAACCGTTGCATCCAGGGCATCAAAGCACTCCATATGCAATACCTTGGGGTGTCAACATTTTAAATATAAACACTTTTCTGGCAATAATTCAAACTGGGGTGTGCGGTAGACCCAAAACGAAAAATAGGA
Source organism: Leptobrachium leishanense (assembly GCA_009667805.1). Taxonomy (NCBI): domain Eukaryota; kingdom Metazoa; phylum Chordata; class Amphibia; order Anura; family Megophryidae; genus Leptobrachium; species Leptobrachium leishanense. The sequence continues at coordinate 31,122 of RXON01004904.1, forward strand.
CTATCTGAAGAAAATCTCAATTTCAACTCCAATGACAAAGTCATAAAAATTGTATTTGAACCTTCCCAAAATCCTGGCAAACCTATGCATGGAGGGCTTGGGTGTACTCAGGAGATCTTGCAGAAAACAACCTGGAGAGTTTTCATGCAGTAACCGACAGTGTCTAAATCACAGTCCAAAACTAATATGGGTGTAAAAATGAAAAATGACCACCAAATAGTATCCAATTTGTTTGGAGCAAACGGTTGCATCCATGGCATAAAAACACTCCATTTACAATACTTTGGGGTGTTAGCTTACCAAATATATGCACGTTCATGGCAATAAAAAAAATTGGGATATGTAAAAAAGGCCCCTAAAAAGAATATAAGCAAAAATGATATGTCAAATTAGAAAAATGACAAGCACATGTCAGAAGATTGGCGTAGCACCCCAAAAACAACCCAACAAATCTATATGGGTGGTATCACTTTACTCAGAAGATGTTGCGAACATAAAAGGGGTGTTTTTTGGCAGTGACCCATAACTGGATTTGACAATTCATGCCTAAAGTACAATGTGTGTGAAAAAAATAACACACAAAGTGACTACCTGAAAGTTTGACAAAGAGCTAGTGCATGGAAAGTGTTAAAATACAACTCTTTGAAGTACCCTAGGGTGTTCCCTTTCTAAAAATATATGGTTTGAAGGGGGTAAATTACTTTGGCCGGCTTCAAAAATTTCCAAAATAGGACATGGGTGCATGACGACAAAATGTGAAAATTCCAAGTTGGAAAACTGAAATGCGCACCCCCCAAATAAGGCCTATTAGCCCCCAAATGACCCGACATACATATACATGGGTGGTATCAATTTACTCAGAAGATGTTGAACATATTTTGGGGTGCTTTTTGGCAGTAAACCTTAAAGTTCACAGTACATTTATTCTTAAATTGCATTAAAAAAAAAAAAGTTTTTTTCCCCTCAAACTTTGCCATAGATTTGTGGTAAAATGGTTTGCATGGAAAGAGTCAAAATACCCCAAGTTTAATACCTTGATTTGTGTACTTTAAAAAAATATGTATATGTGGAGGGTTATTCAGGAATTAGTGGCAGATATCAGTGTTACAATGTCACTATCACTACTTTTGAAAATAAACCCTTTGAAAATGGCAAAGTGCTACTTGCACTTATTGTTGCATAAGATAAGGAAAAAAGCGAGGAATATGTAAACATTGGGTATTGCTAAACTCAGGACTAAATTTAGAAACTAAGGAATTACATTATTTGACGGTTGTTGATACATAAGAAATTTTGGGGGTCAAAGTTCGAAAAAGTGGTGTTTTCTCAATTTTTTTGTCATATTTCACTATTTTTTTGCAATGCACATTTTGGCCACTTGGACACAGTGGCGCTATGCTGCAGATGTCAGGTGATTCAGTGAAAGCAAGAAGGACGATACCAGTGTTTAAAAATAAGTAATGGGACAGTAACAGGAGCAGGGACAGTGTCAGGAGAGGAATGTAAGGGTGCAGGGACAATAGTGGGACAAAACAGATTAGATGGGGAATGATTGCAGTTCAGCCACAAGAATGGGTTGACCAGAGGTGTACTCGCTGATGTGGTACTACTGGCTACTGTGGTACTACTGGCTTCCTCAACACTAGAGCCCATTAGATGTTTTGGTGCCACTGAAGTACCTGCGGCACACCTACGCCCATCAGTCTCTGGTCCCTGCTATATGTACAGACTCCTCACCAGGCAATGTTACACCTGAGAACTGAACTATCACTGAGCATTGCAGGTGCACACTATCCTCAAGACCAAAAATATTCAGCATTTACCCCCTTTGAAATGGGCAACACCCAGATCTCAGCAAGTGGAGAGTGTGTACTTTCCTGCTTTTAGGTAGCCATATATCCCACACATGACCCCCGATACATATGGTTTATGAGTTGTATACGCATCCCGTCTTCTATTCGCCATCGGTAATGTCACCTTTTAGCCAGATCTGTGATTGGTATCAGGATAGACACAGCAACATACAGTGGCGTAGCGGGGGCGGTGGCCCCGGGCGCAGTTTTTTTTAGGGGCGCAGGTTTGAGGCATCAGTGGGCCCCCGCCGGTTGCCCTGTGATGATCAGTGCACTTAACAGGCAGCCAGCAGCGCACTCTGTAAACGCCGCGGTGGCGCCTGCGTCGCCCCCTTATGTGACGTGTCACGTGAGGGGTGGCGCCAGTGCAATGTGCCTGCTCCAGTTTTAGACTGGGATGCAGTCACGCTGCAGGCGCCACCGTGGCATTTACAGAGTGCGCCGCTGGCTGCCTGTTAAGTGCACTGATCAGAGGGAAACCGGCGGGGGCCCACTGTTGCCCCAAACTGGGCCCCTACCAACCCGCGGGCTCTCAGAGCCGGTGAGCGGGGGCAATATATATCAATGTTTGAGGTGCTGGGGGCAAATATATTCATGTTTGAGCTACTGGGGGCAATATATATCCATGTGTGAGCTGCTTGGGGCAATATATATCCATGTGTGAGCTGCACATTACTGTGGGTTTTATTGCTGTGGAGCTCTGATACAATGTAATGTGCAGAGTGTATGAGCGTATCACAGTTAAGGCTAGGGTCAGACGAAAGCATTTTTCCCCGCGAACGTGAAAAAGTGCGTCCGAAGGCATTGACATATTATTTCCCGGAATGCGCAAAAACGGTCAGACGACGCGCATTTTCGGGCGTGATTTTGCACGGATCGTCAATAAAACACTTTGTGTCTGGACGTTATATAGGCTGGACATTAGCAGTGTCTGACATCACGCAAACACGCCGCTATGCCGCAGCTGCGCACTCAGTACGTCAGTACTAGCGGTTCAGCGTTCTCAGAAAAATGCGTTCAAATTCCACTTGCGTTGCACGGCCGGACTTGTGCGACCGTACATCGTATATTGGCCGTCATTGCCAGTCATCCGCTGCTAGTGCGGCCGTAATTATGTGCGCCAGAACGCACGTTAAAAGTGCGCTTGTCTGACCCCAGCCTTAGGGGTTCAATGCCCTAATGGTGGAAGGGAATCGGGGCATGCTAATGTGTCCACAGGTTGGGGGGGGGGCGCACAATTCTTGGCTGGCCCTGGGCGCTGACAACCCACGCTACGCCACTGTCAACATACCACATTTGGGTTCTGATATCCATACGCCACACACATCCACAAACATTCCCATAGTTGGGGATATCCAGGTCTCTTATGCCCTATTTTACCACTAGCAAGATAATATTTAGTGCTTTATCGGTCCAAACTCTTACTGTATTTTTCTCCTTTTTGGATGAGAGTTGCACATATACCGCTTGTTGAATTATACAATTTCTGGGATTATCACACAGTGACCTGAAATTATGCCAATTTCTGTACTTTCCCCTAATGACAGTATGTATTTATATTCAATTGTAATGTCTGTCCCCTTTATGTATTTTCCATTTTTTTTCCTATTTGATTTATTGTATTATTGTACATTTCCTTCAATAAAAGCTGAATATATAGAAAAAGATTGGGGTGACAGTAGGAGCGCCGGATGAAGATCAGAAATACAGAAACAGGATAACAGGTTTGCGGGTCAGTGAAAGAATTAGAGGAATAGGGACAGGTTTAGACCGGGGCGCACTTCAGAGTGGAAGGAACGTCCGTGAGAGTGGAAGGAACGTCCGTGAGAGTGGAAGGAACGTCCGTGAGAGTGGAAGGAACGTCCGTGAGAGTGGAAGGAACGTCCGTGAGAGTGGAAGGAACGTCCGTGAGAGTGGAAGGAACGTCCGTGAGAGTGGAAGGAACGTCCGTGAGAGTGGAAGGAACGTCCGTGAGAGTGAAGGAACGTCCGTGAGAGTGGAAGGAACGTCCGTGAGAGTGGAAGGAACGTCCGTGAGAGTGGAAGGAACGTCCGTGAGAGTGGAAGGAACGTCCGTGAGAGTGGAAGGAACGTCCGTGAGAGTGGAAGGAACGTCCGTGAGAGTGGAAGGAACGTCCGTGAGAGTGGAAGGAACGTCCGTGAGAGTGGAAGGAACGTCCGTGAGAGTGGAAGGAACGTCCGTGAGAGTGGAAGGAACGTCCGTGAGAGTGGAAGGAACGTCCGTGAGAGTGGAAGGAACGTCCGTGAGAGTGGAAGGAACGTCCGTGAGAGTGGAAGGAACGTCCGTGAGAGTGGAAGGAACGTCCGTGAGAGTGGAAGGAACGTCCGTGAGAGTGGAAGGAACGTCCGTGAGAGTGGAAGGAACGTCCGTGAGAGTGGAAGGAACGTCCGTGAGAGTGGAAGGAACGTCCGTGAGAGTGGAAGGAACGTCCGTGAGAGTGGAAGGAACGTCCGTGAGAGTGGAAGGAACGTCCGTGAGAGTGGAAGGAACGTCCGTGAGGGTGGAAGGAACGTCCGTGAGGGTGGAAGGAACGTCCGTGAGGGTGGAAGGAACGTCCGTGAGGGTGGAAGGAACGTCCGTGAGGGTGGAAGGAACGTCCGTGAGGGTGGAAGGAACGTCCGTGAGGGTGGAAGGAACGTCCGTGAGGGTGGAAGGAACGTCCGTGAGGGTGGACGTTCCTTCCACTCTCCGCTGCGTGCCCTCAGCTGTGCAAATTGCGCTCCTACGGAGGATCACACTTTGCAGCTCTGTTGACACGCTTCCTAGCGCATCAGCGGAGAGGTTCCGTACTCAGACGCTTGCTGCACGCGCAGTTCGTGTGTGCGAACAAGCATATGACCTGCCCTGTCGCTGCATCACGTGGCTACGAGGGGTGCTGATAAGTGCGGGTGCGCCCCCAGCCTTAGGGTTACAGAGACATGTTTAGAAAAAAACAGGGACTGGTCTAGGGGTGGATGAATGGGTTTAGGGGTGCAATGTAAGGATGCAGGGACAGGAAAAGATGTGATGTGAAAAGATTGAGGGTGCGGGTTTGATGGGGGAAGTTTAGGATCAGGAATAGGTTTGAGGTGACCATTGCCCAGTAACAGAGGAGAGAAGAACAACAAGGTCACATCTGTTAAACAAAGGCATGGAATCACTGGTGGCGAATAACTGTTCCAGCTAGTAATGTATAACACAAAATTTTTAATACACCGCGTGCCATTGTGTATACAGAGCATTCGCGCCCCCACCAGTATGTATCCAGTGTGTGCGTGCCCCCAAGAGTGCGTATACAGTGTGTGCACCCCCCCACCAGTGCATATACAGTGTGGGCGCCCCCACCAGTGCGTATACAGTGTGGGCGCCCCCACCAGTGCGTATACAGTGTGCCCACCCCCACCAGTGCGTATACAGTGTGCGCACCCCCACCAGTGCGTATACAGTGTGCGCACCCCCACCAGTGCGTATACAGTGTGCGCGCCCCCACCAGTGCGTATAGTGTGCGCGCCCCCACCAGTGCGTATAGTGTGCGCGCCCCCACCAGTGCGTATACAGTGTACGTGCCCCCACCAGTGCGTAAAATGTGCGCGCCCCCACCAGTGCGTAAAATGTGCGCGCCCCCACCAGAGCGTAAAATGTGCGCGCCCCCACCAGAGCGTAAAATGTGCGCGCCCCCACCAGAGCGTAAAATGTGCGCGCCCCCACCAGTGCGTAAAATGTGCGCGCCCCCACCAGTGCGTAAAATGTGCGCGCCCCCACCAGTGCGTATGCAGTGTGCGCATCCCCACCAGTGCGTATGCAGTGTGCGCATCCCCACCAGTGCGTATGCAGTGTGCGCATCCCCACCAGTGCGTATGCAGTGTGCGCATCCCCACCAGTGCATATAGTGTGCGTGTCAGGCGCACCCCATTGTGTGGGTGAGTACTTATATACAGTGTGTGTTTCTCACCTCCGGTCTGGTTGAAGCGGCTCATTGCGGTCTTCACATTGTGTTTGTATACTGGCTCAGAGCCTTTGCAGTTCTGTGTCTGACCATCCCAGTAATCAGGATCCACTTTCTTCATCCACGAAGCCACAGGGACCGCCCGGCCGACATCACTGCTGTAACGATCAATCTCTATCCCGTCCACATAACCCACTGAAGAAAACTCCGGCAGCCCGTGTCCCGGAACCGAGACCGCCGTGTAATAATACTGGAGAGAGTGACCTGAAACACACAGACACATGTCAGAGAGAGTGACCCGAGACAGACACATGTCAGAGTGACCTGAGACAGACACATGTCAGAGAGAGACCTGAGACAGACAGACACATGTCAGAGAGAGAGACCTGAGACACAGACACATGTCAGAGAGAGAGACCTGAGACACAGACACATGTCAGAGAGAGAGACCTGAGACACAGACACATGTCAGAGAGAGTGACCTGAGACAGACACATGTCAGAGAGAGAGACCTGAAACAGACACATGTCAGAGAGAGACCTGAAACAGACACATGTCAGAGAGAGACCTGAAACAGACACATGTCAGAGAGAGAGAGACCTGAGACAGACACATGTCAGAGAGAGAGAGACCTGAGACAGACACATGTCAGAGAGAGAGACCTGAGACAGACACATGTCAGAGAGAGAGACCTGAGACAGACACATGTCAGAGAGAGAGACCTGAGACAGACACATGTCAGAGTGACAGCAGGTTACAATCTGCTCAAACAGGCTAGAGAGGAGAGAGTTCACTCACCGGAATACACCTCAGACAGCCTCATAATGAATAGGAAGAGAGGGGTTAACCCCATGTTTCCCCTCATAGTGTGATCCCTGAGCAGTGACAGATCTCTCCGAATCCTCAGACACAGCCTGACTGAACTGAAACCTCCTGAAAGCCCGAAGCTCTATATATAGGTGGAGAGGACCCTCTGCGCTGATTGGCTATTCATGGATCTCCTGTCCAATGGAAAAATGAACTCGGCCGGGGCATCAGTTACCAGGCAGACTGCAGAACTGGAGGTTGTGAGAAGCAGAAAGTGAAAGTGAAGTCTGGTCTGAAAAACATGTAGAGAATCCAGAGACTTTATATGAGAGACCACAGGGTACGAGGGAGTCACTGCACAGGGTGTGAGGGAGTCAGTCACTGCACAGGGTGTGAGGGAGTCAGAGCACAGGGTGTGAGGGAGTCAGAGCACAGGGTGTGAGGGAGTCAGTCACTGCACAGGGTGTGAGGGAGTCAGAGCACAGGGTGTGAGGGAGTCAGTCACTGCACAGGGTGTGAGAGAGTCAGAGCACAGGGTGTGAGGGAGTCAGTCACTGCACAGGGTGTGAGAGAGTCAGAGCACAGGGTGTGATGGAGTCAGTCACTGCACAGGGTGTGAGAGAGTCAGAGCACAGGGTGTGAGGGAGTCAGTCGCTGCACAGGGTGTGAGGGAGTCAGAGCACAGGGTGTGAGGGAGTCAATGTACATGGTGTGAGGGAGTCAGTCACTGCACAGGGTGTGAGGGAGTCACTGCACAGGCAGGGCCAGATTTGCACCTCAGGAGCCTGTAGGCACAGAAATGCGGAGTGCCCCTACCCCCCAAAAAAAAAAGAAACATGCCAACATTACTATCTAAATTTTTGTTTTGAGGCAAAAAAACTAAAAAAATACATTTTGAAAAACTGAAACTGTTTTTCTCCGTGCTCAAATCAAATGAAGAGGCAGAATCTGTTGCCTTAGTCGAATTAGTTACAGTTACAAATATTTATAAAGTGTCAACAAATTCCTTAGCGCTGTACAATGGGAAAAACAATAATAAATATACATATATGTTACACACACGGAACAGAAGGAGAGAGGACCCTGCTTGAGAGCTTACAATCTAAGAGGAGAGTGGTGACGCACAGGGCCGGCGCTGCCGCTAGGCAGGCACCTACAGCACAGTGCCCGCCTAGGGCGCAGTTGGCCCGACCACTTAAAAAATTGGCCGCAGGGCAGCCTGGGGCGGCCGCGTGCTGCAGTCAGCCTCAATACGTGTCGGCGTAGCCGCCGGCGTCAAGGAGATGGAGGCGTGGACTTGGTGCTTCCAGCCTAGCACAAATGGAGATCTGCCCCAGCACACACATGGATATCTGCCCCAGCTCACACATGGGTATATTTGCCCCAGCTCACACATGGGTATATTTGCCACTCAAGCTCCGTCTCCGTCTCTCTCCATCTCCTCGTAGCCAGTCCCAATTAGGGATGAGCCGAATACCCCTGAGTTCGGTTTGCATTCGAACTCGAACTTTCCAAATGTTCGAATTCAAACTCAAACTCAATACAAGTCAATGGGACTCAAAAGTTTTAGAGTGCCCTCCAAGAGGGCATATATGCTACATATTTGCCATAAAAGGTGTATGGGGGTCCAGGTACTGCCCTGGGGGACAGGAAACAAGGACAAAAAGTTATAAAAAAAAACGTTTTTAAAGGGACAGTGAGTTTTCCATGAAATAAGGGTTAAAAATGAAAAATTCCTTCAAATATCGTGCCTAGGAGGTCCCCATAACCTGCCCGTGAAGTGGCGGATTTGTAGGATGTATAGATACATTCAAAAACAAAAAAAATGACGTTTCAAATGACGGTAAATGCTTTTCCTTTAATCTATTCATATACAACTGCTTGGGGCGGCAGCCTGTATGAAAAGACATTTTAGGACGCGCAGAAAAAGTTTAGTAATTTTTTGGCTAAATTATTGTGAAACTTATGCAGGCTTTGGATGAAAGTAACAATAGGTACTTTAAAATTGGGCTTTTAGCATTGACAACAGTGCCGTCACACCGTAACCCCTCTGAGGATATGAATCTGGTACAGGCGTCAGTGGCAGTGCACCCAGATATTGTGCCTTTGGTGCCAGGCCAGCAAGTGCCATCATACAGTAACCCCTCTGTAGTATTGTGGAAGAGTGCAGGGGTGGACCATCTGGTCCTATATTAAAAAGATATGAATCTGGTAAAGGCGTCAGTGCACCCAGATATTGTGCTTTTGGTGCCAGGCCAGCAAGTGCATTCATACAGTAACCCCTCTGTGGTATTGTGGAAGAGTGCAGGGGTGGACCATGCGGTCAGGGCTGGTGGTAGACTATTTTGCGCCCTAGGCAAGACCAGCTACTTGCACCCCCCCCCCCCCCAAAAATGACACAACAGGAAACTGCTAAATTTCTTTTTATTTAAGAATAAAGTTTGAAAAGCACCAATAGTAAAGGTAAAATAAATATAAATAAACTGTATTAAACCATTAACTCTATTAAACAAATTAAAATTAACTGTATTGAACAAATATAAATTAACGAAAAAAAATAAATAAGAGTTGTCACGTAAGTTTCAATTTCAGACACATCAAAATTTAACTTTGCGTGCCTTATCCTTTGCAAATTTTCAACATGCGTATATAAATATTGCCCAGGCCAGCTCACATCATGCGTATATATATATTGCCCAGGCCAGCTCACATCATGCGTATATATATATTGCCCAGGCCAGCTCACATCATGCGTATATATATTGCCCATGCCAGCTCACATCATGTGTATATATATTGCCCAGGCCCAGGCCAGCTCACATCATGCGTATATATATTGCCCAGGCCAGCCCACATCATGCTCACAGACAGTCACAGATGCGCCATCATGTGTATATATATTGCCCAGGCCAGCCCACATCATGCGTATATATATTGCCCAGGCCCATGCCAGCTCACATCATGCGTATATATATATTGCCCAGGCCAGCCCACATCATGCGTATATATATTGCCCAGGCCCAGGCCAGCTCACATCATGCGTATATATATATATATATATATATTGCACAGGCCAGCTCACATCATGCACATATATATTGCCCAGGCCCAGGCCAGCTCACATCATGCGTATATATATATATTGCCCAGGCCAGCCCACATCATGCGTATATATATATTTCCCAAGCCAGCCCACATCATGCGTATATATATTGCCCAGGCCCAAGCCAGCTCACATCATGCGTATATATATTGCCCAGGCCCAGGCCAGCCCACATCATGCGTATATATATTGTCAAGGCCAATCCCCTGGTGGAGATAGGGGGTGCATTTGAACCCCGATATCTCCAGGCAACTAGGGGGTCATGGAGAGTGTCAATCGAAAGGCCTGAGCATGGCCTTTCCAATGATACCCAACATGACCAGGTATAAAGTAAAAAATAAAATAAAAACATGTATTTTTTTTTGTGTGTTATTTTTATTAATGCAGCAATGTTGATCACATTTCAATTATAATGTGAACGATGATGCACTAATGATTTTTTTCTATGGGGTGCGTTTGCTATAAATCACATAATTCCCCCCACAAAATGTAACAAGTCCCCATTTCTAATTTTTGTACAAGCGCACCCCATAGAAAACATAACCGCAAACGCTCATGTGCTAAAATGTGAAAAAAAAACACTTTACACACTACAGATGATTAAAAATTTAATTTTCATTGCATTATTTGTCATAATATACAGGCAGGACATGACGTATACATATAAAAATGATATATTATGAATCTGCGGAGTCTGCCGGAAAGAACGATATCTAATATGTCTGGGTCATTTTATAAAATGTGGCTTCAAATCGCATTTAAACATGATGAGCGAAAGCGGTAAAAATGAGCTGAGCACACAGCAGTGAAATGCAGGGTTAAGTAAGGGGTTAAACAGCATATCAGAGGAAGATTTAGTAGAGAAATGAACACTTCTCAGAAGCACAGGTGTTGTTTGACACATCAGGAGACACCACACCCTCATACAATCATATCAAATTCATTACACCGGACTAAAAACACAATTTGTTTACAACGTCTGACAACACAGGTCATTTAGAGGTGAGAATCTTTGCACTTAGACATTAGTTTTTAATTCAATATCTAATAAACCGTTGCTTATAATATTCTGCAGTAAAGAGTCTCTTTATTTCTAGATTTTTTTGTATTTTTTATGCATTTTTTATACTTTTTTCAAACATTTTTTGTTTTTTGCGAACTCGAACCGAACACTCCAAAAAGTTCGAAGTTCGCGAACTTGCGAACAGCCAAAGTTCGAATCGAACTCCGAACTGATCGAAGCGAACAGCTCATCCCTAGTCCCAATATGTGCTGGCATCGCTGCTGGCGTCAAGGAGACAGAGGCGCTGCCACGTATTGGGGCTAGCTGCAGCAAACGGGCCGCCCCAGGCTGCCCCGCGGGCAATTTTTTTTTTTAAGTGGTCGGGCCGGCTGCACCCTAGGCGGGCACTGCGCTCTAGGTGCCCGCCTAGCGGCAGCACCGGCCCTCTGTGTGCTGGGGCAGATCTCCATGTGTGAGCTGGGGTAAATATACCCATGTGTGAGCTGGGGCAGATCTCCATGTGTGTGCTGGCCTGGGCAGATATCCATGTGTGTGCTGGGGCAGTTATACATGTGTGAGCTGGGGCAGATATCCATGTGTGTGCTGGGGCAGATATCCATGTGTGAGCAGGGGCAGATATCCATGTGTGTGCTGGGGCAGATAACCACGTGTGTGCTGGGGCGGATATCCATGTGTGAGCTGGGGCAGCTATCCATGTGTGTGCTGGGGCAGATATCCATGTGTGAGCAGGGGCAGATATCCATGTGTGTGCTGGGGCAGATATCCACGTGTGTGCTGGGGCGGATATCCATGTGTGAGCTGGGGCAGATATCCATTTGTGAGCTGGGGCAGATATCCATGTGTTAGCTGAGGCAATATCTCCATGTGTGAGCTGGAGGCAAATATACCCATGTAAGAGCTGGGGGCAAATATATCCATGTGTGAGCTGGGGCAAATAAACCCATGTGAGAGCTGGGGCAAATATACCCATGTGAGCTTTCTTGTTTTTTTGGGGGGGTGCAAGTAGCTGGTCTTGCCTAGGGCGCAAAATAGTCTAGCACCGGCCCTGGTTACACCCCATCGATAGTGGACACCGCTGGAGCAGAGGAGGCCAGTTATCACTTTTAATCTCCAACGCACCACCAGAGCCAAGGAACATAAGTCTCTATAAAGTGTGACCTCCATAGAATCATAGGAAAGCATTGGGAGATTGCCTGTAGTCTTCATAAATTAGGAGTGAGTGACAACGTTCCTAGCGGTGGAGATCACATCTCGGGGGGGGCCTCCGTTGGGCCAAATTCGCACCACTGAAATGAACAGATCAGCCGCTCCAGGCAGCAGCTGCAGAAGCAATGTAGCAAGACCAAAGACCCAGGGCAGAAGGTCAGAATCCAGGATTCTTTCTGAAACACCCCAGATTCCCACATTTTTCCTGTGGTGTCTGGCCGCCAGTCCCCCGCCAGCCCCACCACGACGGCCATTGGCTGCTGCCCCTGTCGTCTCAGCTCCTTATTAGCAGCTCGTGTAGCAGCTCGCTCCACATCCATGGCCTGCAGGCGGGTGCCTACCTCAGCAATTTGGGTATGTATTGAGGCCATCCCTCCATGTACCCCTGCTAACTCTGTTCACCAATGAGTGCGGAATTCTTCGAGGAGATCACAGATATCATCCTTCATGGCAAGACGGATGTTGTCATCTGGTGTCGTCGCAGAAGTCTCAGGCCTCATGGAGTAGGCCGAGATTGGCCGTCCAAGGAGTCGGTTTCATCTGTCTCTTCAGTACGTCGGTCCTTCTGTCGGCTATGGACAGTGCTCAGAGAGGCCCTAATATTTGGCTGACTGAAGCTCCCCGTGCCGTTTTTCTTCCTACCGCTCTTACCCATACTAGATAGGGTGGAGACCGCACAATTTCTTCTGGCCATCGCGGTATTATCAAAATGGCTGCCAGACTTCCATCGATGCAGGCCAAAACCTCAGGACCAGGCTGCAGGCATTATTATTATCCTTTATTTCTATAGCGCCACAAACTCTGCAGCGCTTTACAACATCAGTGTAAGGGTTTGACTGCGGTGGGTGTAGTAGTATGGGGTTGTGAGCCCAGGATGCAGTGATGGAGGCAGGTTCAGGATCACAAAGGGTGTTTATTGAATATAAACACGGTAGCATAGAATCCGACAAGGAACAGGCAATGGAATGGTCAGGGTCAAGCAAAGGGTCTGGTACACAGGGGGGCAGAAGAGGAGCAGGATGGGAGGGTACCGGTATATGAAGTAGATGAATGTCCAGAAAATACAGAGGGTCCTTGGAGTCTTTGGTTGCAGAATTCAGGAGATGGTCAGGAGGTTTCAGGGAGCTTGGCAGATAGGTTTGCAGTCAGTAACTTCAATGTGGAAGTTATATGATGGAGAAATCAGGGGAAGGTGCGGTCAGGTGAGGTTCTATGGCTAGGATGTGTGAGTTCAGGATGTGCGAAGTCATTACAGAAGTCCTGGAACTTGCAGGGGGCCTGCAGGATGTGAAACCAAAAGGGGGCGCCAGGGGGTCAGGGCCTCCAGGACCTTACAATCAGTGTACAAGGACGCATGTGATCTGCCTGCCCTCGCAGAGATACATTGGAATACCACACATGGATGATACGGCCTGATTCAGGGGGTCCCTGTTCCCAAAGGATTTTACAAACTATGAGATGTACAAGTATTTTGTGAGGTCGGCGCATCCATATCTTTAGGTGTTTTGCCCAAGGACACTCGCTGGTGGCGTCTTCTGAGTGGGATCGAGTCGTCTTTCCATGATTGTAGAGCAGCGACCTGGTGGTTAGGTTGAACCCACTTCTCGTAAAGTCGAGATTTGCTTCTCCTCAGTTGTATTGGAAGGATGTGTTGAACGGGATTTTTTTTTTTTTTTTTCATTTAAGATTTTTATTTTGTAAATGAAAGGTCATAAACCGAGCAACAAAGTAGGGCCTCGCAGGGCCAAATAGACATAAAAACACAACACAAATGAGGGGGGGGGTGTTTCTTAGAGGATAAACCTTAAAGTGGCTCAAAATGGTCAAATACATCGTCCCCAGCCGGGGCACGACAACAGTTGGTATCAGCACCGACAGTCCGTCAAAAAAAAAAGGGCAAAAATAACTCCAAACATATAAGAAGGGGGGGAGAAAGTAAATAGAAGAAAAGAAGAAGAAAAAAAAAAAGATCAACTCTCAGTAATGAAGGGCATAAACGTAAAAAATAAAGCCCCAAAGTTACTGCGGGAAGTGAAGGGATACAGAACAGTGGAGAAGAGGATCCCAATAAAATAAGAGTCCCTACCAGTCTAGCCCGGGTCAGAGGCAGCAGGCGAAAGACCCCCAGTGGCCGGAGTCGGTGAGAGGCCCAGTGAACGCAATACCTGCCATGCCTCCTCAGGAGAGGCGACCAAATGGGTCAGGTTCTCATAAGTAATAGTCATGGTACCCGCCATCCCCCACCAGTAGCGGATCTCGTTATTCCGCAGAAAAGACGAGACGTCCCGAAATCTTCTCCGAGCCATTAAGGTCAAAAATGGTAGGTCGTTAAAGAAAGACACCGAAAGGTCCTCAAACATAAACGGGGCACGAGTCACAGAGGACGACAGCAATCGGCGCTTATCAGCTTCCTCCAATGCCACCGCCAGCACATCGCGCGGGGCATCCCCTGGTGCAGTAGGCGCCTTCCGCAGCCGAGTGACGGCGCCAAAAATGGCGGGTTCTCCCAGCCGTGACTCCAAGACACGTGCTGCGATTCTGTTGGCGAATGGCAGCAACCCAGCCATAGAAATCTTCTCTGGGATTCCTCTGATCCTGACATTCTTCCGACGGTGGCGGGCTTCTGCCGTCTCCACCGCACCAGTAAGCAGCGCCACTTGTGCCCGCAACGACTCCAGCTGCGGCTGAAGAAGGGCCTGCGTTGCCACAACTCCTTCCACCTGCGTCTCTGCAGCCAGTAGCCTCCCCTGGACAGCCGTCAGCTCCATCTTCACGTCGGCAAAGTCAGCTCGCCAGACCGTTCTCATCTCACCTAACATCTGTTCAAACAAACGCTGAAGATCAGCCTTCATATGAAGTGGGAGGCCTCTGCTGGAACCGGGATCAGGTGAGTTCGGGGGAGTCTCCGCCAAGTCACACGAGGCCACTGAAAGCCTGCGTGCCTGTGTAGTTTTCACATCACCATGTCTGTCAGCTTTCCCTGCCGCCTTACCCACCTTCCGGGGAGACTTTGAAGGTGCTGAGGCGTTCTCCGACCAGGAGTAATCCTCATCATCCGAGGAGCCTCCCTCAGCAGCCGGACATTCCCGCTGGTCTCCTTGATGCCGACGCCGATTCTCGCCCATTGCCTCACGAATGACCCGCTGCCGTGGGCCCTCCGGCAGCAAGGACTTCTTCCCATTTTTCTTGCCCATAATCCGACGAGGAGAGGGTCTGGAATCGGTACACGAGTATCCCAGGATACGGAAGATACCGCCAACTGGACGCCCGATAAGGCTGCTGCAGCAGGCCGCGTCCGGCAAAGTCCGCGAATCAGCTCCAAAAAGTCAGCGGAAAGGATTAAAAGCAGGGGAGCAGAGGTAACAGATGCTCCCCTACCTGCAAAAACCCCCAAAACTCAGAAGAAAAGCGTCCAAAACCTCAAAAGTAAAAGCTCTAGCCGGAGAGCTCCCCAACACGTGTCTTTTCTCGTTGAGAGTTAGCTCCGCCCCGTTGAACGGGATTTTGACTTGCTACTCCACGGTCGAAGGGTAGAGACGTTACCACTGGACTCCACAGCTGATATTCCTACCTGTCCCAACGATCGTTTAGTGTCTCCTTTGCTGGAAGTACCTCCTCCCGGCAGCCTGTCTCTGTTGGGGTGCCCCAAGGTTTAGTACTGGGCCCTCTACTTTTTTCAGTCTACACTGCCCCTCTAGGAAAACTGATCAGCTCCTTTGGATTCCAGTACCACCTATACGCTGATGACACTCAAATTTACCTCTCCTCCCCTGAGCTCTCTCCAGGTCTCCTGGATTGAGTCACTGACTGTCTCTCCGCGCCCTGTCTCTGACGCGCCCTGAGAAATAAACAACCTCCGCTTCCCTGCAGGACCCCGCGGTTAACTTGGGTGAGCCCCGATATATTCGTATACACCAAGCGGCATTTTGTTATTACCAGCCCGCAACACATCGGGTGAGCCCCGATCACACAGCAATATATTGTGCTACTTTCGCGGATATATGATTGTATATATATATATATATATTAAAGATCCGCAACGGGTGAGCCCCGTAACTCCCGATTTTTTCGATGGACCCTCCACAATCAAATCCCATCAATCAGGAGGAGCTTAAGGCCTGGCTCCTTACTGCTATTTCCAAGACCCTACCCATAGCCCTGGCAGCTTTACCTCTACTTCCACAGCCGGATCCTCTGGTGCTTTCTCAGGCCCAGTCCCCGGCTCAATCTGTGGACTCTCAGCCCGATCAGTCCGAAGCTGCCGCACCGTCACGCAAAAGACCCTGGAAGGGCCAGTCTGACTCCGCAGGCAAGGGCAAGGGCCCGCTAAAAAATCCTCTTGCATGTCTGCCCACCATGAAGGGGACGATATTGGCGACCTGGAGGATTACCGGGCTGATTACCCGGAGGAGGAAGGAGCAGAGACCGCCGGTGACCCGCCGGCTACTTCTAGCTCAACGGGTGAGGCCCGTTCTGATGCCATGGCCATTGTGCCTCTCTGCCGCGCCAGTACCGCCACGCTCCCTGGTGTCCTCGGATACCCCATTGTAGATCCTCGACGCTCGAGGAGTACCCTCTTTTGACCCGCGCACTACTACCCACCCCAGGTCTTCGGCCTAGCTCCCACCTGACCACGTAGCCGAGCTCCTGTGCTTTTGACTACACTGTCCCTTTGAAAAAGCAGACAGGGCCCATTTGCGCAAAATGCCCCCGCCCGACCTTGCCAGATAAGGTCTCTCTTACCCCGGAATTTGAGGATTTCGTCACCTTCATGGGTAAGGCTGGCAGGGATCCTCATCGTGGTCTGGAACAGGGCCTCCGTGTCGCTCAGGACAAACTGCTAGACGTTTTTTGGCCCCCATTCTGTTATTTTCGTCATGGCGGACAAAGCATTAACTAACAATACGCCGCTAGACCCCCTAGATGGACCGAGAATGGGCACAGCGTGCTCTCTGCCTTTTAGGTAACGCCAATGTTGGCATCTCTTCCGAACGCCGCAAGGCGGTGTTTTTTCGTTTTGATGCAAAACTTACCAGCATGTGCACCAAGGAGTTGGGTCCTGCAGCTAAAGGGTTGCTGTTTGGGGATCTCTTCTTAAAAGAGCTAACTGTAAGGTTAAGGTCTATACGAACCTGCAGAAGGTCCAGTATAATATGAAAAGAGTCTTCCACCCACAGACTCGTTTTTCCTCCAGGGCTGGCGCACAAAGAGGTCGGGTCTCCAGCCGATACAGCAACTCCTATAGACCTCGCCTCACCACCAATCAGAGCACGGACGTGCAATATAGACCAAGCTCAATCCTGGGGGAGTTCCCGTCGGTCGCGGCTTCAACAGCCCTCGGCCCGAGTCACTGATAGACAGGGTGCTTCGTTCCCTGCAGTTAAAAGGGGCCATCCTCCCCGCACTAGACCACCCACGCTTCATAAGCCATGTGTTCCTAGTACACAAAAAGTCTGGGGATCTCCGTCCGGTCATAAATTTGAAAGCCCTCAATGCCTTCGTGTCCTATCGCCACTTCAAGATGGAGGGAATACACCTGCTCAGGGACCTCCTCTGAGACGGCGACTGGTTCACAAGACTGGACCTCACAGATGCTTGTGACATCCCCAAGTGGCATTCTTAAGTGGACGCGCAGAGTTGATTCCTGGAGCTTTATCCAAGATCCCCCTACGCCATCACGATCCCTAATTCCTGTGTCTCCTCTCTCCACAGGTAGGCATTATCACCCATCATCCACAGACACCCACATCTCAACTGATCCCCTGCATACTTTTGCTGGTAGGCATTATCACCCATCACCCATCATCCACAGACACCCACATCTCAACTGATCCCCTGCATACTTTTGCTGGTAGGACCCCCATCACCCAGTATTCGCAGGCACCCACATTATAACGTTTCCTTGTTTTTTTTCTGTTCTTTTATTTATTTTTGTTTTTCTCCACCATTTGCTTTGCTAATTAGCATGTGAATCTCCTGCCCTATTGACACCTCCCATTCAGCTTCAGGTGTTTGCATTTAGGCAGTTAAAAAGTAAACAGTCCGCCCTTTATAACATTTAAGACCAGCTCCACTGAGCCTTGGCTCTTGTGACATCCCCAAGTGGCATTCTTAAGTGGACGCGCAGAGTTGATTCCTGGAGTTGCGGGACTGGAGGAAGGAACTGCAAGGCCCAATTTTACTCTGGGTAAACGCACGTCTATATCATGCTTTCTCTCACGCTTCTGCTCTTTACTTCTACCTTTCTCCTTAAATGGAACTCCTGCCCTTCTACCACCGACCCCTACACTATCTGCATCTCCCCTTCCCTCCTCTCGTCCCACATGATGGCCTCGCATGAGCTCCTTTGTTTCCTCAGAACATGGTCTCCCTCTAACTCTCGTGCTGCCAATCACTCCCACAAATCCCATTCCCACCTTCTCTTTCTCACCCTCCTGCTGTTACTCTATTCAGGTGACATATCTCCTAACCCTGGCCCCACAACACATCCAATACTTCACTCTCATCCTATCTCCATCGCACATAAATCACCTCCCTGCACGCCCAGCAACCTCATTCCCATAATCCCTCAGCGCCTGTCCTCTTTCTCCTGCGCCCTCTGGAACGCTCGCTCTGTGTGCAACAAACTCACAGCAATCCATGACATCTTCCTTTCAAACTCCTTCAACCTCCTAGCTTTAACTGAAACCTGGCTAACTCCCTCTGACACGGCCTCCGTTGCTGCTCTCTCACATGGAGGTCTACACTTGAGCCATACCCCCAGACCGGGTGAGAGAAATGGTGGCGGGGTCGGACTCCTGCTCTCTCCCACCTGCACCTACCAGCATCTCCCTCCACCCCCATCCCTCTCCTTCTCCTCCTTCGAGACACACTGCATCCGCCTGTTCTCTCCTCTGGCTCTCAGGGTGGCAGTCATCTACCGCCCACCGGGACCAACCTC
>RXON01004904.1:57500-71769 GCA_009667805.1 Leptobrachium leishanense
TTTACTGGCACCACGACCTCTGGCAGTTCACCTGCCTACCGTTCTGCCTCAGCTCCGCGCCATGGTGCTTCACAAAGCTCCTCAAACTGGTTATGGCCTTCATACGCGCTCAAGGCATCAGGACCATCATCTATCTGGACGAGATACTAATACTGGCTCAGGATCCTGTCCAGTCTTCCTGTCACAAGGCCTTAGTGGTTACACTCCTGCAAGACCTCGGGTTCATGATCAACGTGGACAAGTCGGCACTTCGTCCAGCCCCAAAGGTCACCTTCCTGGGATTCAAAATAGACTCCTCGTCTTGCCAACTACGTCTCCCTTCGCAAAAGCTTTGAACCATCAAGAAGACCCTACGAGGCGTCCTGACGGACACCCTCTGCCTCTGAGATCTGGCGAGAGTGTAGGCCTACTCTCTTCCTCCATCCAAGCCATTTTCCATCGGGAGATGCAACGTCTGAAGACTACATACCTCTGCCTCAATCTCTCCTACGACCAGTTGGTCCCTATCACCCCGGAGGTCGAGTGGAGCTCCTATCGAGTGGCTGACTACTATGGTGGCAATTGACACATGACATGGAACTCGGACGCGCAGCCAGCCGGCTGAGGGGAGCGAGGCCTGCCTCCTCGAACATGCACGGTCCGTGTCCACAGAGTGCATGGACGCCAGAGAAACAGCACCTTCACAATCAACTGCTTGGAGCTCATCGCCGGCTCCTTTTCTGTTCGCAGTTTTACCCAAGACCTCAGGGACTGCTCTCTACTCCTCCAAATGGACAACATCTCCACGGTCCAATATGTCCACCGGCTTGGGGGCTCCCGTTCCAAGCTCCTGTTGGACCTTACGCTCTCCCTTTTCAACTACTGCCTGAAACGGAACATCTCCCTCACAGCGGAATATCTGCCCGGTTCATCAAACTATGTGGTGGATTGGGTTTCAAGATACTGGAGAGACTCCAGCGACTGGAAATTGGACGTTGCGACGTTCCAACACTTGTCGATGCTGAGAAGGCCTTTTTCATCTCGATCTGTTCGCTTCCCGCTTGAACCATCAGATGCAGGCCTACTTCAGCTGGCTTCTAGACCCGCAGACGACAGCAGTGGACGCTTTCCTCCAACCATGGCCACCGTCGGGAGCCTACGCTTTTCCACCATTCCCGATGATCACACACACGATCCAGGAAGTCCGCAGACGGAGGATTCAGATTCTCCTAATCACACCCCTGTGGCACGCTCAGCCCTGGTTTCCTCTGACGTTGGAACTTTCTTGTCTCCACCCGTTTCTGCTACCGTCCTTCCACTCAATTCTGCTGGACCCTCAAGGCAGGCCACACCTGTTGGTTTTGGAGGGCAACCTTCCCCTGGTGGTGGACGATTTCCAGGGACCCTGCATGCTGCCAGACCTATCAGATGCAGCTCGCTCCTTATTATGGGGATTCTGGCTCCTGGCACAAGAAAGAGCTACCGTTACACTGGAGAACTGTGGTGTAGTTGGTGTGTGCAACAACAGGCTGATCCCGCTACAGCCCCTCTACCTCTAATACTTAATTTTTTAGCGGACCTTTCCACGACCGGAAAATCATACCGTACGGTTAATCTGTCCCGCTCGGCCATTTCAGCAGCTCACGCTCCCCTGGGTGGCGTTCCTGTGGGTCGGGACCCTTCCGTGTGTCGTCTCCTCCGAGGCATTCGGCTCACTCGCCTGCTTGCCCCTAAGTATGCTCATTTTTGGGATGTTGTGCTGATGCTCGAGTTCCTGCGTAGCTGGCCAGATAATGATTCGCTGTCCCTCCGTCAGCTCCCGGCTAAACTAACAGTCCTTTTAGGTTTGGTGTCCTTTCAACGTGTCTCAGATGTTAGGGCGTTCGATGCGCACGCTTTGGCTTTCTCCCCTGAGGGCATAGTTTTCACATTTACCAGGCGTACTAAAACACTTTCTCCGGAGGTTTCCTATCCTTACTTTCCTTCCGATCCCCTATTGTGTGTTGCTCGTTGTGTTTCCACTTACCTCTCTCGTTTGCGTCCCTTGCGCTCCTCTCCTACTGGCCAACTTTTGGTCTCCTATGTCACCCCTTACAAACCTGTCTCTTCACCTACCCTCTCTAGATGAGTTCGCTGGCTACTCTCTCTTGCGGGCGTTGCTCCTCACTTTGGCACGCACTCCGTGCGGGGCACGGCGGCTTCCTCTGTTGCGGACACCGGGGGTTCTCTGTCCGATATACTGGCGGCTGCTGATTGGTCCAGGGCGGTTACGTTCCGTACCTTCTATTTTCGCCCTCGTTCCCATGCATCTGGGGCTCTAGTGCAGCTTTAAAACTGCAAAATATGAAGCCTCCTGACTTGATATCAAATTGTGGATTATTCCAGCCTTGGTGTTAGAATAATCTTAATTTTAATAAAGACAGGAGGCGAATATTTTTCCCTCCCGCCCATGCCCTGGTTGTTTACATTTACCGCATTTTCTACTGAATAAAAAAAAAAAAAAGACTTCAACGACTCTCTGTCCATCATTTATCTATTTGTTTTTCCCTCCATTAGTAGGATTGGATGTTTGCATGTCTAGTTAGTCTAGTCTAGGGCTAGTCTTCGCGACCTTGTTAATAGTGTTCTTGATAGCTCTTCCCTAGTGAGTTAGTTACCTGCTGATTGACATGTTTCCATCGCATGGTACTTTCACGTATCCTCTGTTTTCTCCTTAGCCTGATTGGACTCCGTTGCTCCGCTGGTCTGCAGTTCTGCGACTCGCCTGTTGTACTCCGGTTCCTCCTGTTCGGCCAGTTGACGTCAAGTTCACTTAGGTTTCTTCACCTTCAGTTGTTCCGGACTTTCTATTTCATGGACATTCCTGCTCGTCCCGCACGCAAGAAAAGAGGCTGTGGGAGGGACTTACTGCTCTCTTGTGGGAATGCTATTTGTTTATTGGCTTTTACTGTTGCTATGTAAAACTCTCTTTGCTGCTGTGATTTAGTAAAGAGAAGAGAATGCAAAATATTCGCCTCCTGTCTTTATTAAAATTAAGATTATTCTAACACCAAGGCTGGAATAATCCACAATTATACGATACGATAATTATACGATACAATAATTCTGCCGATATGATAATTCTGCCATTGAGATTTCTCATGTTTTACAAGAAGGATACATTGAGATTTCTCTGGTTTTACAGGAAGGATACAGATGGGAATGATACAAAATTTTATTACAGAATCAGTGATATAAATACGATGTCTGAAATTACTGAAATGGAACCGAAATCACGAATTGAACGAAAATGAATTTCGATTTTACACATTTCTACTCCATTCGAAAATTCCGAAACGTTTTGTCGTTTTCGGATCTGAAAATTTTCGGAAAATCGGCCGAATATCGAATGCACGAATCAGGAAATTTCGTGAAAATTCCGAAATTCCGAAACCCGAAACGCACATCCCTAAGAAGCACCCAATACCACCTATCTCTCTACGAGTAAATGGAACACCCATTAGGCCAACACCCCAAGCTCGCTGCCTTGTTGTCACTTTTGATTCTGACCTAACATTCTCTTCCCACATACAGACAGTGACCAAATCCTGCTATTTCCAACTCAAAAACATTGCCTATGTCTGCCCCTTTCTGACACAAGATACCACAAAAGTGCTGGTTCATGCTCTTGTCATTTCACGACTTGACTACTGCAATTCGCTCCTTATTGGCCTCCCCAAATCCCGTACTGCCCCTTTGCAATCTGTAATGAATGCAGGGGCCAGGCTTATTTTTCTCACTAAACACACCTCGCATACCTCCCCCCTTGGCCGGTCCCTCCATTGGCTTCCTGTATGTTTCAGGATACAATTTAAAATACTGATGCTCACGTTCAAATCACTCATTAACTCAACCCCTGCCTACATGTCTTTGTTACTCCGCAAGCACGTCCCATCTAGACAACTCCGTTCAGCAGGTAATCTCCACCTGTCATCGGTCTACACGCACACGGCCAACTCTCGCCTCCAAGACTTCTCAAGGGCAGCACCAGTCTTGTGGAATGACTTGCCTCGCCCTATCAAACTTTCCCCAGACCTTCAGGCCTTCAAGAAATCCCTCAAAACCCACCTCTTCAGATTATTGTACCACATCACTGACGCAACTCATCCCTCTGCTCACTTACTCACACTTGATTGAAGCCGCTTGTATGGCCCCACCATTCCCAAACCACTGGCACTAATGATCCTGTTATCTAGTGCATTTCTCTTGTTTTCCTCAAACCCAATCCCTCTAGATTGTAAGCTCCTATGAGCAGGGCCCTCTACACCTCTTGTTTCCATCCTATGTCCGTTTATATGTATTTTGTTCCCTTTGGTTATTGTAAAGCGCTGTGGAAACTGTTGGCAATATATAACTGATGACAATAATAATAATATTGGGCCCTATTACATTCTTAACACTAAAACGGGGACGCTAGGGAGAAAATCCTGCGCCTGATATTACGATGCAGGCGCTAGAAAAGCTGCCTGTATCATAAGCCTGCTCTAAGCGCCGCCGCGAGCATCCCCTCCATGGAGTCCATAGGAGGCAGACGCAGCTGGTCACATGACCTGCTGGATCTCACCTCGCAAGATCTGGCAGGTCGGTGTAGTGATCCACAGAGGGAGACTGGGGAACTTTTTTCCCCAGTCTCTCCCTGCTCCCGGCAGAAAGAGGAGGCGGTAGGAGCCGCGGTCTTCACCGTGGGATGGAAGGTGAGTATCTGATTAATTTGGGGGATTGATTTTTGGTGCTGACGGATTCTGCAGCAGCGGAATCCGTTAGCACCAGGTCCTGGCTGTGTTTAACTTTCGAGTTGACTGCAGCTGGACGCAGTGGTGTATTTAGGTTTTGTGCTGCCCTAGGCCTGACTAAACTCGTGCACCCTTAAATTAAATTGGACACACTCCTTCTTCAAGATCGTACCTCCTGTTTAAACAACCAGACACTTTCTGGTTTTAAAGATGGCTGTTGCCATCATCCACTTAGTGCAGTACAGGCTGCATGGAGAGGCCTGCCAACTAATTTAGGAAACTTTTGGGTCCCCTCCAAATTTACAGATGACGTCTGTGTAGCGCTGGTTTAATTCTGCTGCTGTAATTACTCGTTTCTGGCCACCAGGGGGAGACGAGCACAATGTAAACCAATACTGGACACTTTTGGACTACGTTTTCCAGCATGCTTTGGGGCAGAGACAGGAAGTGGGTGGGGAGCAGGGCCGTAGGGAGGGTGAGGCCAGTGAGGCAGCACTCGCCTCAGGCACAGTTACAATGGGGCGCAGGGGCAGTCAGAAAGAAAATCCCCTCTCTGACTGCTGGAGTGGAGCAGAGCGCAGGGGAGACTTGGGGTTGCTGCATGATTCAGTCACTGAGACCAGTGAGATGGGAAACGTGCAGGAGGATGGGAAGGAGCCAGCAGAAGGTGTCTCACTCAGCTGCTGAGGAGGCCCCTTCCGGCTGCTCCTGCCATCCTCCTGCAAGACTTCCTGTCCGCACACCACGTGGAAGGGAGGGAGCAGGAAGAGAAGAAGCAGGAGAGCAGAGCACTGCAGCTGCAGCCAGGGGGATACCTCTTAGGTAAGATCACCCCCAGCTGCTCTCCCCTCAAACAGCCCCCTCTCCTGCAGCTCCCCCTCATTAGCTCTACCTCCACAGCTCTCTACCCCCTATAAGATCTCTACCCCCTCTTTAGCATCTTTCCCCAGCTCTCTATGCCCCAGCCCCCTGTCGGGTATATTACACAAAGGAAGAATTAAAATGGATGCCTGTAGCCATTTTGTTTTTAAAGACAGTTTATTTTTTTTTAAATTTTCTCTAGGTTTAGAAATGAATGAGATTTTTTTTACAGAGTTCATTCCTGGGTGAAGTCTTTTATATTTTTTTAAGAAGTGCCAGACATGAAGGAACCTAGAATGTTTGTGTGTGACTGTGATAAGGTTAGAGTTAAGTGCTAAGACGTGTCATAATTAAATTTATTGGTCTGTCTTAAGTTTTTAAAACAAAAGATATTTTGTCTTTTGGAATAGGAATAAGAGTTAATATTCTGTAATATAGATTTATTTCACAAATATATGTTTATAATCAAGGTATATTTTATTATATTTACAGTAGGAAATATATACTCCAATAAATATTGTAGAAAGTATATAATTGGTAAATAATAAAAATTACTAAAGAATAGATTCTGTTGAGTTAACCAGAAAAGAATTTAGCTGATAGTAAGTAACCAAAAGGGAGTGAAGATATAAATCTAATTTTGACAGATAGAGACACCATGTCTAGAAGGTCTTTGTGTAGACTGAACTTTTGACACAAGATAAGAATATTAAAAAGAAATTATGGAATTAATTAAGAAGTTCAATACTGCCCTCTAGAGGATAGTAAATATAATTGATATACTAATAATATTGCCAGTGACGTCAAATTGGCTATAATAAGTGGCAGTGTTAGTTGCAAGTCAGTCGGAGATTCCAGCATTCAGAGACTCACACCGCAATGCATTCAGACGTCCAGTACACATGACACTCTGAGTCGGAGATTCCAGCATTTAGACTCACACTGCAATGCATTACACATGACCCTTTGAGAGTCCAAGATTCCAACACTGAGGCTCACACCACGATGCAGGCAGATCCCAAGACATGAGGCAATCAAGATTCTCACCAAATCTCTGACTCTCACCAAATCTCTAACTCACATGCATTGATTATCTGATAATCGATAATCTTCACACATTCCAAATTATTATATCAGGAATTCTAAGGCAGACTTATCAAAATCCAAATTGGACAGGTAATGTATGAAAAAAAGGAATTAATGTAATTATATATATTTGTAGATATTCTTGCAACGTAGACTGAGACTTCTCAGATACTGTTCGATCCAAAAATTCTAAATATCTTTGTTCTGCAGATGAAGATATGAAGAAGTGGATATAAGGATTTATTCCTAAAAGAAATGTTGTAAGATTGATACCAATATATATTGAATTTGGAAATTACTGTGATTAAAATTAATAAGCAAGGAATTATATAACTACAAAATAAAAATCAAAAGATTAGAAGTTTAATTCTCGAGATTATGGGGAGGATTCACTAAATAAGTTTTTATTACTTATCATTAAATTAGCTCATCTTTTGTTGATCCATGTAGCATAGAGATATATATATATATATATCTATAAGAGCTGGCTGGTTAAACATTGTTTGCTGGGAAATGCATGTTGTATTAAGCAGAAATGTTTATTAACCATTTGTGTATTAGTTACTAACTGATAAGGTAAATGATATTAATCATATATGCAGTTACTAACCGGAGATACATATATTGTGAAGCTAGTTTTTATATGCTGATGGATTGTGGTTATAAATTTTTGTTTATGATATGAGATTTGAAACTTTTTTGTATACGTAATAAATATATATATTTTTTTATCCGATTATTGATTATTGTATTTTTCAAAGCAAAACACAGACAATTAAAAGAATTCAGGATAATTTCTAAGAAATATAAACGATTGATATTTGTGTCTTGTGTAAATTTCTTATGAAATAATAATCCCTGATATATTGGAGGCAACTGCCGAGATAGGTCCAGTAAGTCCAATATAGACATATTGGAGGCTTGGCTGATAAATCCAATATATATAACGTGTTTATTCATGTGCAGAGATTATATCCGACAAATTGGAGGCACTGTACCGAGATTGTAGTTTTGTTTGGAATAATAATTGTCAGTATTGTCTGATTAGACAGAGATAGAATATATATATATTATTTTGACTCCTTGTTGTATTTTGACTTGTGGTTTTACGGTTGTCTACTAAACAGTGTAAAAATGTCAGAGTCAGAATCTGAGACTCAGGAAGATGTAGAGATACATACAGAATCTAGTATTGATAGATGTTATGTCTTATCTAAAGCACAAGTTACACGTCACAGATGATTTTATTTGATTGGATAAAAGAATTGCAAAGCAAATGTATCGAATTATGTTGATTCAATCTGGTCAGATCAATCAAATTTTCTTGAGTGTTTGCGAAAGATAAGTGCAGCCACAAATAAAAAAGACAAAGAGATTTTTTGTTTTAAAATTGTGCCTGAATGCATATACTTGATCGCAGAAATGAACAAGAGATTGAATGATGACAAAGAAACCAGAGACAGTTTAGAAAATAAAAATTGTGACTTGCATGATACCGTAAATAATTTAAAAGATGAGTCAGAACGAATGATAATGGAGTTGAAAGTGTGTGCAAGAGAAAAAGATCAATTGCAAGATGAGATTGCTCAATTATTCAAATTAAATAAGGAGCTAAATAAACAATTGGCGAGAATGAAACGCGAACATGAGAAATTCGCTGATGAGCTACGTCAGGTTGAAACTGATGTTCGAAGGGTTAAAAATCCTTCGTTAGAGAAGTTCCCTTTGAAAGCTTTGAGCTATAACTCACTGATTAGGTCTGACAGCTCCGTTCTGGAGAGTGAGCAGAGCGAAAGCGAAAGTGAAACTAAATCTCATGATGAAAAAAGAGCGAAGCCTCTTACACAGGAGTATTTCAAATCACATCACTCTAGCCAGCCACAGCCTATTAAGAAATCTCATAAAGTTCAGGATTTAACGAAAATCGTTATTTCTTAAAAACTCAGTAGGTATCTATGACCTTAAGGAATCGCCAAAATAATAAATCATTTAAATATGTTGAAGAAACTTTGGAATATTAGGAATTAATTCAGATGCTCAGAAAATTGAGTTGATCCCATGGGTCTTTGAAAGCAAACATAGGTATTTTTTCAGTCTTTGAAAGAATCTGGTATACGGAACTGGAGTAAAATAGTCTCCGAGGTCAAATCTGAATTTGGGCCTCACCGTACCAGTCTAGCTGCGAAAAGAGCAATTTTAACTCTAAAATGCAGACCTAATCAAAGCCCCATGAATTTCTTTCAGTCCTTAAAGATGCGCACAGCTTGGCTGAAAGAAACCCAGATTTTGAAAACCTGAATTTATCCAATTATTTTATGATGCATTGCCAAATAAAATAAAGGTTATTTTGGCAAGAGATTATGACCCGAGAAATGGTTTGGATTGGATACTAAAAGAAAGTATGACCCTATTTACTGTATTTGAATATAGTGAAGAAACTCAGGGGAAAAGAGTGAAAAACTCACCTGAGGAAATAGCGGAAACTCACGTTAAAAAAGGGTGATATTAAATTGAGTCCCACAAAAAGAGTTATGCGGAAATATTGCGTGACTCCATACCTCAAAGGGAAAATCCAAGCCAGATCAGGAAAGAGGGTTTGCCAGAGAAAATTCAGGAAGTAAATTTCAATCTAGAAAGCAATGGGTACCTAGAAGTCAGTGGTTAAATCAAGGGAAATTGTACCTAGACAGGAAGCAACCAGAGGTAAGACTGAATCTGATGCGTCTGATAATGCGCAAGCTTCGTCCCCAAGGACGAATAGAAAGCGGAGATATAATGTACGCCAGCGTATTGGTCAAATGCAGGAAAATTTCCGTGTGCCGACAGAAAACTGGATCAGATCACTCAGTTAATGACTGGAAATAACCCTGGTCAGGTTGTAAGTGATGCAACACCTGCAGCCCCACCCAACCAGTGACTAGATGATGTTTCTGATGAAGTAACCAGTATCCATGACAATTTACCAGAAAGTGATGATGAAATGATTAATACAAATGTTTGTATGGTTGATGATTTAAACCCTTCCCTGCAAAGAGAAGGAAAATGTATTTTATCTCCCCAGACTAACAGGGTTATCCAAAGAGATTCGAATTGCTTGAGAAAGGTAACCGAACGCTGAAAATCAGGGTTCGGTTACCTTTCCTGGCCATTCGGCTATTCAGAGAGCAGGCAATTCGCCAAATCCTGGCGAATTGCCTGCACATACGGTGCCTGTTCGGTGCCTGTTCGAGGGCAGTGAAATCCCCATGAAAAGCACTGCTTCGGCTATTCAGAGAACACAAACCAGCAGTGAAAGTTCCCCTAATGCCCTGCCATTCGGTGATTTCATTCGCAAATTTATTCAGGAGAATCCCATAGACTTCAATGTTAAAAAATATTCCCGTTTTAATTCAATATCTAATAAACCGTTCATTATAAAATTCTGCAGCAAAAAGTCTCTGTATTTATAGATTTTTTAGGATACTTTAAGCATTTTCAGATTTATTTTTTTTTTTTAAAAAGTCCGATTTTTTTTTTTTTTTTTTCAGTTACTTATTTTTTTTGTAACAGCCCTCTTTTATTATCATTCCCTGGACGCTCCTGTGAAAATTTCAGACATTTTCGCTTAGTAGTTTCTTTGCAAAACAGCGTTTCTTTTTCCAGATTCATACAAATGGTTTTTCTAATTTATTCACTGCCTCCTCTACGTCACAGCTGCTTCGGCTCTGTGTGATTCGGCTCCTGTTCGGCTCCTGTTCGGCTCCTGTTCGGCTTCTTCGAAGGTTAATCCAGATGTTTTTGCTTTGTTTCAGCGTGCATTCGGTTAGTTTTCGTCAGGTTTTTCGGCAGCTTTTCCCTGCAATTCGGGGACCCTTGTGGTGCTTGCTGAATAACACCGCAGGGTCACCGGAATGGGATCGGCAAAAGGAACCGAATTGAAGAGAACGAAAAGTCACCGAACGTGCGGTGACTTTCGAATCTCTTTGGATAACCCTGTAAGTGCGAGCAAGCTGAGAAGACTGGATCTGAAATGGAAAGCACAGCTGACAAAAGAACGTTTGAGAGAGCAAAATCAGTTGGTAAAATCTGTACAAAACCTAATTTCATATCTCACTCTAAATTTCTCTGTAAATTGCATAGCATTGAAGACCGATATTATGTGAATGTAGAATTACAAGATAATTTACCACATATTCCGTCCTTGCTAGACAGTGGAAGCCAAGTAACGTTAATATCAGCACATTATTTTGAACAGGTCCAAGAACTGTCCTCCCTGAAGCCTAGATTAGATAAATCTAATGCTAATCTAGTGAGTGTGAGTGGCACATCTCTGAAAGTTCTGGGCACGGCTAAATTGGATTTTTAAATTGGGGAATAAGTAATTCGGCATCCAACACTTGTTGTGGATCTGCCCCAAAATCACCTAACATATTGGAATGGACCTTCTCAAAAGGTTAAATCCAATCATTGATTTTTATCAATGAGGTTATTTGGTCCCAAGTAAATGTTCCAATCAGCTATGATAAATCCTAATCCATCACACTCAGCGTAACTGCCACGTGATTGAGGAAAGGCCGGATTCTATTGAAGTCCACTTCAGAAATAGCTAGACACCTGATATCTCTTTCTTAAGGCCAAAGCCCCTGACTCCAGGAGAGCAGGAGGATAACACCATATGTGTTCCCCCGAGAGAATTCGAGATATATGTCTGGAAAATGACGTGCTAATTATTCACCTCCCAAAAGGGAAACAGACCAAATGGACATAGTGACCCTGAAGTGATCAGATACCCAAATCCTCAAGATGAGTGGATAAAGATCTAGATAATGATGGAGACAGTCCTAATGTTATTGGAAGAAGTTATGTTATGTATTTCTAGAAGAAATAAAACTGCCAAGCTCAATTGCATGATTGTCATCCTAGATCACCTCAGGATATGTGAAGATGGAACAGCAGAAGACACTTAACTGGTATCATGTGAAGTGATGTTTTAATTAACATGTGATTCTTCTTCCCAGCATTCAGATGTTTAACTCAAGCTAGTAGATAGAATAGATCCGTACGGTTAATTAAAATTAATCAGAGATCAGAGTATCTATAGGGAATTTGAGTGAAATCGTTAGTCTATGAATGGTTATTTATACTCTTTCTTTCAACAGAAATTGAGAAAAGTGGTTAATCCTAACTGCGACGCTAATCCGCAAAGATGAATCGGACCACCAAGGAGACTGCGACTATCTGGAAATTCTACGGTTTTCCGCACAATTCCAAGGAGATTGCGATTATTTGGACAATCCTATTGTTTTCCGCACAATTCCGAGCAGAACCAATATTTGAGCCAGGACCGTCTTCTGCCATTATAATCCAAGACGCGCCCGGATTTCTCTTGACGGAAAGGAGATTGTTAAATCAAAAGATTTTTGTGAGTCTAGATCCAGCATTGTCTCTTGAAAGAAAATACAATGTTTCTGATTTCAAGTTTACGGAATTCAGAATGTGGTATCAAGCTCATGTAAATCAAGCACAAGCAAGTGTGAGAGACATGCTGGAGAATGCTAGGAACCGTTTATTGAACATTCTTGTATAAGACTGACAGGCAGAAAAGATTTGTCGTTTTCTTATAGCAACGTTGTTTTTACAGTACTGGAGTGGTCGTAGCCACAACCTCATCCGCAGTGAATCTGTCTCTATACAGACTTTAAAACAGGAATTGAACAATTTAAAAGAGAATATTGAATTTCTGTACCAGGCAGTCGAAGACCAAAAGGCCGATATGGAGAAAATGGTAACCGTGGTTAATAAGATTGTTGTTATGACAAATTTGCATACCAAACAGATTACACATTCATCTAAATTACATGAGACCCACGAGAGATTTAAGCAAGAACTGTTGTTTCTCAAAGAACCGATGATGTTCCATACGTTCATGTTTTTAAATGAGGTACAAAGTGGTATAAATGATTTACTACAAGGACGAGTACCTTTGTATTTTGTTTCTCGAGAAGTGATAAAAAAAATGTTAATGGAAGTAGGAGAAACTACTACAGACATTCAACCTATTAGTTTGTCTTTCGAGATGGGAAGCGCTATACCTTTGTATATTTATACGGATCGTATGGAGGTCTTTTTTCTTTTAGCTATTCCTTTTGTGGCTAAAAAGAATGTTTTCCATATCAAACATGTCCATAATGTCGGAACTTTTCAAGAAGGATTTCATGTAAAGATACAAACTCCAGAGATAGTTACTTATCAGCCCTGGGAACATGAAGTATACTCGATTCCAATTCTAACAGAATGTGTCAAGTTCAAGGACCATAATTACCAATGTGAAGGTAAACCTTTTGTCTACGACGTAACTCAAGCTTTGTGCGGAATGGAATATCTTAGACATGGGTCTGAGACATGTCAGGTTACTTTTAAGAAGACTCAGGACAATTTTAGTGTTAATGCTATATTGATCGGAGATAAATGACTGGTAAGCACTACAGAAAAATAAATTAATGTTTTCCGGAAGGATCTGGTACAAAACAAGAGAGTGTTCATACCCACACCAGTGATTCTCGTGAAAGTTCCTAAAGAATCAAGAGTTGTTATCGAGAAGTTACTTTTATAAATGAAGTCTGGTATGACGAGAACAAATCGTTGTCGTATTCTAAGGGCAAGAGACCCATGAATCCAGATTTGAAATCTTTTCTTAAAGAACTAGCATGACCATACTATTGAACTTCTAATTAGAAAGATAATCTAACAATTTATGCTGCCAATGTATTCACAGATTGATCATCGATTGCTATCTGCTTATAACGGCCAAAGATTACAGAGATTGTGATTTTGTATAGTAATTATGTTTCTAACTGTCTGGATGATTGTACTAACAAAGAAAGTACGTACATTGAAGTTTAAAAACACTGCATCTTCAATTATTAAATGGATGAAAGAAGAAAAACGTGTTGTGAAAGGTGGAAACCTAGCCTAGATTGGTAAAGGGGGGATATTATATGTTTTCCTAAAATTTATTTGATCAATAAATATACATGAAACCAAAGGGGGGTTATGTCGGGTATATTACACAAAGGAAGAATTAAAATGGATGCCTGTAGCCATTTTGTTTTTAAAGACAGTTTCTTTTCTTTAAAATTTTCTCTAGGTTTAGAAAGAACGAGATTTTTTTTACAGAGTTCATTCCTGGGTGAAGTCTTTTATATTTTTTTAAGAAGTGCCAGACATGAAAGAACCTAGAATGTTGTGTGTGACTGTGATAAGGTTAGAGTTAAGTGCTAAGACGTGTCATAATTAAATTTATTGGTCTGTCTTA
Organism: Leptobrachium leishanense; assembly: GCA_009667805.1. Lineage (NCBI taxonomy): Eukaryota > Metazoa > Chordata > Amphibia > Anura > Megophryidae > Leptobrachium > Leptobrachium leishanense. The sequence continues at coordinate 71,493 of RXON01004904.1, forward strand.
AGTTTTTAAAACAAAAGATATTTTGTCTTTTGGGAATAGGAATAAGAGTTAATATTCTGTAATATAGATTTATATTCACAAATATATGTTTATAATCAAGGTATATTTTATTATATTTACAGTAGGAAATATATACTCAATAAATATTGTAGAAAGTATATAATTGGTAAATAATAAAAAATTATTAAAGAATAGATTCTGTTGAGTTAACCAGAAAAGAATTTAGCTGATAGTAAGTAACCAAAAGGGAGTGAAGATATAAATCTAATTTTGACAG
>RXON01004905.1:0-39998 GCA_009667805.1 Leptobrachium leishanense
CATGATTGTTGGAGGGAAGCCATAGCCCTCCTTTGGGATGTCTAAAAAGAATATTATAGGTCGAATATTCATATACAGAGGGAGGTTTTTTCTATAAAAACCTCCAAAGAAAATGTGTTGAATAAGGAATCTTAATCTAGGACCAATGACATCCAAACTATAGATAACTATTTTTAAACATAGGGGTGTATAATAAACCCTGATAGTAAGGTGGGATCAAATCCACATCTCTACCACTCTCAAAAATATGCTGCTTGCTGGAGAGCGATAATGGTCTAAGTAAATACAGTGATAGACAACCAATAAATGATGGGCCTTAAATAATTGGCATAAAGAGCTGACATATAATATCAAATGCCTCTGATGATGAACTATAAGACAATTATGTAGTAATGTCTACAGGCATGTATAGCCCAAGATATAATAAGGGTCATAATGGTTTGCCAACCACTCATGAAATCGGATCTTATACGATTTTAACCCTTTCAATGCGGAGGACGCGCTGAGCGCGTCCTCCGCATTACCGCTGCTGTGCGGAGGACGCGCTGAGCGCGTCCTCCCATTGGGGTCAGCGTTCGGCCGGGTTCCGGCCGATCGCTGGCCCCCCCGGTGCGGGCTGACATCCTGGATGTCAGCCGCGCATCCGGACCAGCAGCCGCCAGCATTAGGTGTCATCGCGGGGGCGCGATGACACCTAATTCAGGCGCCCCCCCCGCATGTGCGGAGGAGGCGCCTGAAAGGGAGGGGGGGGAGGTCCTTCGGACCTCTCTCCCTCCCGAGCGGCGGTGCACAGGGAGTTAACCCAGGCATCATTTGGAAGGGCACAGCCTGCCCTTCCAAATGATGCCTGGCATTAACCCCTGGGGAGCTGGATCGCGAATCGGCGCTGAAAAGCGCCGGTTCGCGATCCTTTCCCGGAGCTGGCCGACATCTTGGATGTCGGCCAAGCCTCCGGGAACTCCCCCAGAGGACTGGCGTCATCGTGCGTAGCATGATGACGCCAGTCCTAGACTTAACCCCTAACTGCCACCAAGTGTGGAGATAGGGAGTTCCAATGAACTCCCTATCTCCCGATCCGTGGCAGTTAGGGGTTAAATTTTGGTATTGTTGGATCGGCCAGAGCATGGCCGTTCCAACGATACCAAACACTACAGTGAAACATTTTGTAAAAAAAAAAAAAAAATGAAAAATAAAAATGAAAAAAAATTTAAATAAAAAATTTAAAAAAAAAAAAAATAAACACTTTTTTTTTTTTTTTGGGTTTGTTAATGCAGCAATATTGTTCCCATTTCAATTATAATGTGAACAATGATGCTGCACTAACGATTTTTGTATGCGGTGCGTTTGTTAAAAATAGTGTAATTTTCCCCAAAAACAAATGTAACGAGACCCCATCTCTAATTTTTTTAACAAGCGCACCCCATACAAAATATAACCGCAATTGCTCGCATGTTAAAATGTGGAAAAAAACACTTTACACATTGTAAATTATTGAAAATACATATTTTATTGCATTTTTTGTTATAATATACAGACATGACATAACGTATACATATAATAATGACATATTATGAATCTACCGAGTCTGACGGAAAGAACGATATATAATATGTCTGGGTCATATACTAAAATAAGCCTTCAAAACACGTTTAAACATGATGCGCAAAACAGGTAAAAATGACCTCAGCACAGGGGCGGGAAAAGCCTCAGCAGCGAAAGGGTTAAATAAATCTCACATTGGACTACCCATAGTGAATGCCTACATCAAAAGTATATATTAGGCTAAAATGGGCGGCCAAAAAAGAATAGAACACAGTAGGGAGTGATATCATCACTTGATGGCTATGAATAATAGCTGATCTCATAAGAACGGAGTATAGGAGAAACCCTCATTGAGGCCTAACGGCGACAGTGTATGAAGTTTGTAGATCCACCGGCATTCCTTTTGCCGGAGCCTACGATCTAAATTGCCCTTTCTCGGTGATGGAACCACTGTTTCCAATCCACAAAACTTCAAAACACTTGCATTATTGGCATGACATTGTGCTAGATGGCGTGAAATAGGAGTTTCTTGGATTCGTCTTACAGAATGGATATGTTCCATAATCCTTCTCTTAAATGGACGGAGAGTTTTGCCAACGTACATCTTGCCACATTCACAGGTGGCTAAATACACAAGACAACTGGAATTGCAATTAAAAAAGGTCTTAATAGCATAATCTTGTTGTTTCCGTGAGTCCATAACTTGTTTTGAATTTTTTAAGATGTATTTACATGCAACGCAATGGCCACATCGGTAGGTGCCACGTAAATTCTCAGAAAGCCATGTAGATGGTCTTGTATTAATAACAGAATTATGATGGCTATGTACCAATCTGTCTCTCAGATTTCTGCTGCGTCTGGCAGTAACTGAGGGTCTGACCACTATTTTTTCTGATAACTGAGGGTCCATAGTCAGCAAAGGCCAAAATCTGTCTAAAATGGAATAAATCTGATTCCAACCTCTATCAAAAGTCCCAATACATCTTATTATGTTGTTATTTTGGGGTAGAGGATCTTGTAACAGACTATCACGAGACCTCAACATGGCCTTTTGAAATGCCTTCTTCAGATGTCTATTCGGATACCCTTTCTCCCGAAAATCATTTTTCAATCTTTTCGCTTTAATCAAAAATTCTTCATCAGAAGAACAAATTCGTCTCAGTCTCAAATATTGACCAACCGGAATGCCTTTTTTGAGTGTGGATGGATGATAACTATGCCAGTGCAACAAGTTATTTGTGGCTGTTGGTTTCTTATATAAAGACGTCGACAGGGTTCCACCCTCAGTTTTGGAAATTTTAATGTCCAATAAAGAAATGCTCTCTTTCTGTACCTCAAATGTGAATCTTAAATTGTATATGTTATCATTGAGGAGGGACACGAATTGTAAAAATTCTTGTTCGGTGCCATTCCATAATAACAGCACATCATCAATGTATCTAAGCCACAAATTAATTTTATTCATATAGGGTTTAAATAGATCATCGGTTTTACAGTTTTCTTCCCATATACCCAAATATAGATTTGCATATGACGGTGCTATTGAAGAGCCCATTGCTGTGCCTCTCAATTGATGGAAATACTGGCCCTTTAACAAAAAATAATTATGGGTCGGTACAAAATTAGACAATTTAACCAGAAAATCAATATGTAGACCGGTCAATGTATTATCCCTTTCGAGAAATGTTCTAACATGGTTAAGACCTAGATTGTGTGGAATGCTTGAATACAGTGATTCAACATCTAGGCTACATAATAGGGAATCCCCATTCATGCCAACACTTTTAAGAATTTGTAAAGTCTGTTTGGTGTCTCTTAGATATGAAGGCAACTTTTCTACATACTTTCTCAGAATTTTGTCTAAGAAAATACTAGAATTCTGCGTAAGACTATCATTGCCCGATACAATTGGGGTGTCTCTGTAGTTTACAGGGTCCCCCTTATCCCCTTTTTCATACATTTTCGTACAGACTTTTTTATTTTGTAATAGATCTTTTTTATGATTTGGACACATTTTTAAAATATACTTCAACCGAGTATAAAGGGAGCGCTGGAGAGTATTATACAACCACTAAGTAGCAATCAACTAAGTAATGTAGATGTAAATATGAGAACTTATCTTTCATATCCAAGTTCTCCTATGTGTTCTTCAACATATATATATATATATATATATATATATATATATATATATATATATCCTAAAACAAAGAGCATAGAAAAAAATAATCGTGCAATATCATGCATCAATAGAATAACTGTGAATTTGATATGCAGGTTACACTCACAAGGGTGGAGCCTATATCGGCTCAGAGTATGCGCTTATAGACCTCTATGGGGGTCCCGCCCACCTTACCACGATGGTAATATGTATCCAGTTGGTGGAAATAACTCAATGGGAAGAAGTGGTATACATAGTATATTATCCCTTATAAACACAAAATATTGTACAGCGCTGGGTATTAACTCACGTGATTCAGAGCCTTCTATGAGGGTGGTTCTGTATGTACGCCTTTAGACCACTTTCACAAAGGGGGTCTGTCCTCAGCATACTGTCACGGATCCCTCTGATTACCAAAAGTGTGGTCCCTTTACGCAGACCGCTCTCTACCCTTCCGATCCTTGAATGGTCGGCAAAACTAGAAAGACAATTAACCAGACAATAGATAAACAAGGGGTAACATCAGACAGGGGTATGGAACAGAGTATTGTCACGAATCCTTCTGACTACCAAGATATTGATCTCTTTCTGTAGCTCCCTTTCTACTCTTCCGATCCTTGAATGGTCGGCAAAGCTATATAGACAATGAAGCAGGTAACAGATAAAGAAAGGGAAACACCAGACAGGGGTACAGAACAGATCACAAGTCCTCCCTAGGACTTTAGTAATAGCAGAGGTAATCTGATGCGTGCTTAGGGTGCCACATAGACTGACCTCGGTACCAACGTTAAGGGCAGAACTAGAGCAGAGTAAATGCCAATACCAGGGTCATACACAGGAGGGTCGTTGCCATGCCAGGAGTCATACACAGGAGGGTTCGTTTGCCAATGCCAAGGGTCATACACAGGAGGGTCGTTTGCCAATGCCAAGGGTCATACACAGGAGGGTTCGTTTGCCAATGCCAAGGGTTATACACAGGAGGGTTCGTTTGCCAATGCCAAGGATCATACACAAGAGGATTCGTTTGCCAATGCCAAGGATCATACACAAGAGGGTTCGTTTGCCAATGCCAAGGGTCATACACAAGAGGATTCGTTTGCCAATGCCAAGGGTCATACACAAGAGGATTCGTTTGCCAATGCCAAGGGTTATACACAGGAGGGTTTGTTTGCCAATGCCAAGGGTCATACACAAGAGGATTCGTTTGCCAAAAATCACAAGAGCTCTGCGGGAGGTGAATACCACGTCAGGGCACCGGTGGAATGGTGAGACTGGGTTTTAAACCCGGCGGGTCCGCGTCATAACGCCAGGCCCCGCCCCTCGGCGTCCCACGTGAGCGCACCCGGAAGCGTTTACATTCGGCGCCTGGCCAGCGAGCAGCGAGGAAGCTGCTGCCAGGCGCCCCATCCCCTGACCACCGTGACAGAACCCCCCCTCCAGGGGCGGCCACTGGACGACCCCCAGGGGCACGGGGTGCGCCAAATAGAAGGCCTTCACTAGCCTAGGAGCATGGACTTCCGCAGCCGGTACCCAAGAACGATCCTCCGGACCGTAACCCACCCAATCGACCAAATACTGCAAAGACCCCCTAGACATCCTGGCACCCAGAATGGCCTTAACTTCGAACTCCTCCTCGCCCTCCACAGAGACAGGAGGCGGTGGAGCATGGACTTTGGTGTACCGGTTACATAACAACGGCTTCAAAAGGTTTACATGGAATACATTGTGTATCTTAAAATGGGGGGGTAACGCCAAAGCATAGGAGACAGGGTTGAGTCGCCGTAGAATCTTATAGGGCCGATATACCTAGGAGCCAACTTCATGGAAGGCACTAAGAGCTTGATGTTACGTGAAGACAGCCAAACCCTGTCCCCAACTTGATACACGGGTGCCTGCCTCCTGTGTCTGTCGGCCTTGGTTTTCTGGATGGCACTACTCTCCTCCAGTGCCCGTCTCACTCTCCCCCAAGTCTCTTTCAATGATGCCAGTTGCTCATCTAAAGCAGGAATCGTGGTATCAGGAAACGTGGCGGGGAGCACGGGAGGATCAAACCATAAACAGCGAAGAAAGGAGAATGTCCTGTGGATTCACTCACTGCGCTGTTCAAAGCATATTCTGCCCATGGTAGCAGGTCTGACCAGTTATCTTGTTGTTCTGAGATAAAGCACCTGAGATATTTCTCTATATTTTGGTTTGCTCGTTCTGCTGCTCCGTTGGTCTGGGGGTGATAAGCCGAAGAGAAAGAGAGGTCTATCCCTACGTTCTTACAAAACCCTCTCCAGAATCCGGAGATGAATTGGGTCCCCCTATCAGAGACTATCTCCCGAGGGACACCGTGAATGCGGACCACATTGGCAATGAATATGGGCACCAGTTCAGCTGCCGAAGGTAGTTTCCGAAGAGGAACATAGTGACCCATCTTGGAAAATCGATCTATGATCGTAAGTATCACTGTATTCCCTCTTGACTCAGGTAACTCTACTATAAAATCCATGGCTACATGTGACCAGGGTCGTTCGGGGATCGGCAAAGGCTGGAGTAAGCCAATGGGTGCTGTTTTGGGACTTTTCTGCCTTGTGCACACTTCGCACACGGCAATGTAATCTTTGACATCTCGGCGCAACGTGGGCCACCAGAGGAGTTTACTGATACTAGACACAGTCTTGGTGATACCCATATGCCCGGAAGTTTTATTATCATGATAGATGTTAAGTACTTCCTCTCTTTCGTTCTCAGGTACAAAGAGTCTCGCAGGAGGTTTTCCCCCAGGAGCTGCGCCCTGGACGGTCTGCAACCTTTTCATTAGAGGAGACGAGACACTAATCGTGGTAGCGGCTATAATCCTTTCCTGGGGTACAATGGGATGCTGATCTTGGATATTATGTTCATAAGACTCATACTGTCTCGACAATGCGTCTGCTTTAATGTTTCTGGACCCAGGTCTATAGGTAAGCACGAAATTAAAACTTGAAAGAAACAATGACCATCTCGCTTGTCTGGAATTTAAACGTTTGGCATCTCCAATGTACGTGAGATTCTTATGGTCGGTTATGATAACAATGGGGTCCTTAGACCCTTCTAATAAGTATCTCCATTCGGCCAAGGCCGCGATGACTGCTAACAATTCTCTATTTCCAATGTCATAGTTCTTCTCTGCCGGGGACAACTTCCGAGAATAGAAGCCGCATGGATGCAAGGGTTTGTCAGGAGCCTCCCTTTGGGACAAGACTGCACCAAGACCTAGTTCGGAGGCGTCAACTTCTACTTGGAAAGGCAGAGCCGGATCTGGATGTCGGAGAACAGGGGCAGTAGTAAAAGCTTGCTTTAGTGCCTCAAAGGCTTGAGTGGCTTGAGGTGTCCATTTCTGATTTCCCACCCCTTTCTTTGTCATAGCCGTGAGGGGGGCCACCAAGGCCGAAAAATCTTTAATGAACCTTCGGTAATAGTTCGTAAACCCCAGAAACCTCTGAATGGCTTTAAGTCCTTGGGGTAGAGGCCAGTCAAGAATAGCTGAGAGCTTCTTAGGATCCATTTGAAAACCCCCAGGAGTTATTATATAACCAAGGAATTGCACAGTTACTATGTCGAATAGACATTTTTCTAGCTTACAGTACAATCCAGCCTTCAATAGTTTTTTCAACACTTGTTTCACGTGGACATGATGAGTGTCCACATCAGGAGAGTATATCAGGATATCATCCAGATATACTATGACGAATTCTTGCAGAAATTCCCTTAGAGTGTCGTTTATAAGGTCCTGGAAGACGGCTGGCGCATTACACAACCCAAAAGGCATCACCAGGTATTCATAATGCCCGCTACGTGTATTAAAAGCCGTTTTCCATTCGTCTCCCTTTTTAACCCTGACCAGGTTGTACGCTCCGCGTAAATCAAGCTTCGTATAGACACGAGCCCCTTTTAATCGGTCGAACAATTCTGTTATGAGAGGTATGGGATATGCATTTCTTATAGTGATCCTATTCAAACCCTATAATCGATGCAAGGTCGCAGATCTCCCTCTTTCTTGGAAACAAAAAAGAAACCTGCTCCTGCTGGAGAGGAGGACCGTCTAATGAATCCTCGTTCCAGATTCTCCCTTATGTATTCCTCCATAATGTCGTTCTCTCTTTGTGATAAAGGGTATACGTGACCCCTAGGAGGCATCGTACCGGGGAGTAAATCAATGGCACAGTCATATGGACGATGTGGTGGTAGGACCTCAGTCCTGGCTTTAGAGAACACTCCTTTAATGCCAGGTAACATTCAGGAACCTCTGTGGACAAAGGAGGGGCTGTGGCAATATTGAGGCTACCAATCACATTAACTCTGCCTAGGCACTTAGACTGACAACTCTGACCCCAACATTTTATGTCTCTCTGGACCCAATCGACAACTGGGTTGTGCTCTGTTAGCCATGGAAACCCAGAACGACAGGACATGAGGGTGATTCAATGATTTGAAATCTTATTGTTTCCTGGTGCAAAACTCCTGTTTTCATACATACATCGACTGTATCGTGAGTGATATGTGGACATGACAGGGGTTTACCATCTATGGCCTCCACCCTTAGAGGTCTTTCCCTGAGAACCAGAGGTATGAGGTTTTTGGCAGCAAAATTCTTATCCATAAAATTGCCTGAGGCCCCAGAGTCTAAAAACGCCTCAGTCTTGAGGTGAACCCCCTCCCAGGTTAGGGAGACCGGTAACAGAATCCTGGATTTTTTTTTTTCATTATCCACAAAGGAGGCACACAGAGAACCGACAACCTGGGTGTCTCCTGTTCTGAATCCCACTCTGCTATGTTCAGCCCTGCCAACCCTGGGTCTCTGAGGACATCGAAGGCGGAAGTGATCTGCCCCTGCACAATAGAAGCAGAGCCCCTTTTCTCTTCTGTGCGCTTTTTCTGCTTCTGAAATACCTGTCTTCCCTATTTGCATGGGTTCAACGACTGGTAAATCTGTTTTCACATTCTCCGAACCACCTGACGTACTGGTGTGTCTGGGTAACGAGGGTAAAGGAGGCAAGACCCTTCTGGGTCTATCTCTGGGGTGTCTCCTTTCCCTGATTTGATCGTCCATGGCTATACAGAAATCTATCAGGTGGTCCAGACTTTCTGGTAATTTTAAGGGAGCCAGTTCAAACATAAAAGCCTCGTTCAAGCCTTCGGTAAAGGCTAAGGTTAAAACGTCGTTCGGCCAAAGTACCTCAGAAGTCAAAGTTTTAAACTCTATGGCATAATCGGCGACCCTCTTATTACCTTGTTTGATGTGAAACAAGGACCTACCCGCATTGGTAGCCCTTCTAGAGGGATCAAAGGTACGTTTTAACTCAGAGGTGAAACCCTCATAGTCATAAATGATGGGTTTCTTATTTTCCCACAACGGCGTAGCCCACAATAAAGCTTTTTCTGTTAAATGATTAATCAGATATCCTACTTTGGCTTTATCAGACATACAAGAACCTGGATTGTTCTCAAACAAGATCTCGAGTTGAGTCAAAAACCCCGACATAGGCTTGGTGTACCATCATAGCGTAGGGGTGCCTTCATACTAAGCCTATGTCCTTCAGGGGGGACGGAACTGACCCTAGGTAACACTGGATCTGGAGGGTTTGTGGTACCTGTATTGGACCGATTTAACAGGGTTTGCAGAGCGAGAGAAATCTGGTCCATCCTATGGTCCTGTTCCTCTTGTCTGGCTGCGATACGTGCCAGCTGGTTAGAGAGGTCTGCGGGATCCATTGGCCCTGACGTAATGTCACGGATCCCTCTGATTACCAAAAGTGTGGTCCCTTTACGCAGACCGCTCTCTACCCTTCCGATCCTTGAATGGTCGGCAAAACTAGAAAGACAATTAACCAGACAATAGATAAACAAGGGGTAACACCAGACAGAGGTATGGAATAGAGTATTGTCACGAATCCTTCTGACTACCAAGATATTGATCTCTTTATGTAGCTCCCTTTCTACTCTTCCGATCCTTGAATGGTCGGCAAAGCTATATAGACAATGAAGCAGGTAACAGATAAAGAAAGGGAAACACCAGACAGGGGTACAGAACAGATCACAAGTCCTCCCTAGGACTTTAGTAATAGCAGAGGTAATCTGATGCGTGCTTAGGGTGCCACATAGACTGACCTCGGTACCAACGTTAAGGGCAGAACCTAGAGCAGAGTAAATGCCAATACCAGGGGTCATACACAGGAGGGTTCGTTTGCCAATGCCAGGAGTCATACACAGGAGGGTTCGTTTGCCAATGCCAAGGGTCATACACAGGAGGGTTCGTTTGCCAATGCCAAGGGTCATACACAGGAGGGTTCGTTTGCCAATGCCAAGGGTCATACACAGGAGGGTTCGTTTGCCAATGCCAAGGGTCATACACAAGAGGATTCGTTTGCCAATGCCAAGGGTCATACACAAGAGGATTCGTTTGCCAAAAATCACAAGAGCTCTGCGGGAGGTGAATACCACGTCAGGGCACCGGTGGAATGGTGAGACTGGGTTTTAAACCCGGCGGGTCCGCGTCATAACGCCAGGCCCCGCCCCTCGGCGTCCCACGTGAGCGCACCCGGAAGCGTTTACATTCGGCGCCTGGCCAGCGAGCAGCGAGGAAGCTGCTGCCAGGCGCCCCATCCCCTGACCCACCGTGACACATACGATGTGTTAGTTGAATGAACAGATAAGCCAAATCCAGAAAAAAAACAGTAAAAATTTGATTTATTATCAAATAAAACAATAAAAAGTAGAATCAAAAAGATATAAAATCCCGAGACGCGTTTCACTTGCACACTGCAAGCCTCATCAGTCAGGAATGAAATACCATAAGAACATTTGATCTCTCATTATATAGCTCAGCGATTAAGACAATTAGTAACAATTTAAAGTAATTAGCAGCATATTCATATGTTAAACACATCAATTAACATAATACGATCACTCCCAGGTCCTCCACTGATGTTGCAGGATGACATAGTTCCGTTTGTGGGCCTTCCCATAACTTTACTTTCACTTTCTCAACGCAAATGGGCATGCGTGTTTCTTTAGTTCTTGTTTCGGTTCGTTGCAGATCTCCGATGGATAAAGTTATTCTTTTCCTCCATTGATGTGATCATCTAGGACGTCATGAAAGTTAACCACAGAAGGTAACATTTAGCAACAAGAGAATGTACAGGAACCGGACATGAAGCAGATACATTTGAAGAAAATGACAGATCTCAAAATCTGCATTGAGACCCATTGGAGCTAACGTATCTAAACTATATATCCACCTCATCTCCGTCTTAATTAACCTTTTCTGCAAGTCTTCCCCCTCCAATTGCAGTTTATTTTTTCAACCGCAAAGAATTGGGAACCAGTAGGATTGCAATTGTGCACCTCTTTATAATGTAAGGGGACATTGTGTTTATCATATTTATTTATTTTATTTTTATTTCTAAAGGATTTTACCAGGAAGGATACATTGAGATTTCTCTCGTTTTCAAGTATGTCATGGGTTCAAGAACATGGTTACAGAAATACAAAGTAGTAAAATGCAAGATATTAACACAAAACAAATATACAGATTGCAGGAAATATTGTCATTATGTTACATGTTTACAGGTGCATTCCTTATTGAGGTATGTTAATAGGGAGCTCTTAAGGGACTTTAGACTGGGGGAAGATTTGATGGCTTCTGGGAGGTTATTCCATAATTGCGGTGCTCTGTAGGAAAATGAGGATCGGGGCAGGGAAATGTATTGATACCAGAATTGGATGCCTATGTGGGATCTTTTGAGTCTATTCCTCGTATAGGCCTTTTTTTTCCCTTATGCAATATTAATTGGAACATCTCCTATGTTGAGTATTATCCATTTCTCCTATTCCTTTTGACATCTGTAAATAATGCAGTAATGCTGAAGGTGGGTTTTATTTTGTTTTATCACATTTAATTTTTTGGGTAGAAATAAACACAAGCACAAACACAAACACAAACCCTTATCCCATTTCCTGACAGATTTAGGATTTCTCCATAATTCTATGTGTAGAATGTATGAAAAAGCTGTCTGTCTTCCGACTCTGGAAAAACAGCATTTTTTGCGGTTTAATCTAATGAGAAAGTGTGAAATTAATGATAAAATACATAAAAGAAAACACCACAAGAGTCTAGATTAGAAAAGCCGGAAAGATTGTGGGACAGGGCTGAGTGCTGTGACAGCCTTAACTAAAGGGAGGGTGTATGGTAGCGTGTCTTTATGGCATCATAGGCAATCAGGTGTTTTGCAGTCTCCTGGTTGTCACATTATGACATCACAGTGTGATGTCACGCTTCAGGTATAAGAGCAGTGAGGAGTGTTTACAAGTTATTGCGAGAGAGTTGTTTTCCAGTGCAGTGTCTTGTACATTTGTTCCCGGTTCACAGCGATATAAAACTATTCAAATTTTCTATACAGCACCATCGTATACGACAGCACAGTTCAGATCCGACGTAGACACGTGAGTAATCTACTCGGGGAGACACTGTCTGCTGGTGAGAAATCTCTTCTGGCCAGGGTTCCTGGTCCAAGAATGAAGATGTATTTCTGGATATTATTCATCTTCCTGCTCCATGTGCAGGCCTGTGAGTATTCCTTATTTTTACATAAGTGGCAGCTCTGGGAGGTTTCAGTGGGTGGTCACTGGACTCCATCCACAATATGTGACCCATCCTGTTTAACTTCACCCACTCAAACAATTAACTGTAAGACAGGGAAATTCAGACTTTACACCATATATATATAATATTATACATTTAAATAAGATTTGCTTTGTGTTTTTGGGTTCTCTCATTATTTAATTAAATAGAAATGCACTTGATTTCTTTATATATGCACTATGTATAGAAGAACTAAAGATGTCCTGCATTTTATGTAGTGTGAATCAGCCACTGGATGCAGGGATCAGTGCTTCCCCATTTCTTTATTTTGCAGGCTTGAAATTTGCAGGGTACAGCATAAACAGCAAATAAACAAATACAAAACAAACACCTACTCCTTTATACGGAGGCTAAATAAACAGTCAGAATCCCTCTCTGAAGTATTGGGCGGCTAAGCTGCTTACCAACAAGTGAAAACAAAACATCTCTTATGTACTTCCCTTCAGGATTGCTCTTCCTCCCCTTCTGCAGCCTGCACCAACACTGCCCTCTCAGAGGGAGCCACATCTCCTATGAGGGCAGTTCTTGTTAGGCATCAGCTGTGGGTTAAACCTATAGGAGAAAACAAATCCTATATCCGCCTCCTGATCAACCTGTGATCCACCACCCTACCCTTAATCACACTGGCACAATATATATCTATAAATATATGTGGTTTTGTTAGTTATACAGTGCGGCTGAGTGTGTTTGTGTGAGTGTATTATACTAAGCTAAGCCTGTGTGAGTGACTGAGCATTACTGGGTGCTTATGTGTGTGGTAATGTGGTTGAACAATTGAAGTTGTGACCTCCTATTGTTGGCCGCCATTGTGTCACACAAACAGTGGAGCACACTGCATGATGGTACCGGGAAGTAAATCTGTCTCATCTAAGCGTTTGCAAATGCTAAGGACAGCCGTATTGTGCATTAATTTTTGTAAAGATAATTAATTAGTCCTGTAGAGTCCTTTGGTGTTTTTACCTGAGAACAAATTGACTTGTATAACACTAACAAACCCATGGAAAGGTCATGTTTTAGGTTGCTTGTAAACGACAGGAGTTTTAATGTCGGTGTTTTCTTTCTCTGCAGGTTCTGGGGTCGAGGTAGTGATCCCTAGACTGCCTGAAACTGGACACGTAGGCGCTTCTGTCCTTATCCCCTGCCACTTCTACATCGAGAACCATCGTGTGAATCCCGATTTGCTGGTGGTACAATGGATGTTTGGCTATGAGACACTGTTGACGTTTTCCAACTACGAGATAGTGTCTCATGAAAGGGTGAAATTGGACAAGAAGGCTGCCATAAATGGAGACATCTCTCTGTCGTTGCACGATCTCTCCGTCAAGGATGAAGGGACGTACACCTGTTCCGTAACGTACAACGGCAAGAGAGAACAGAAGGACGTTGAGTTGCGTATTCAAGGTAAAAACTATTGTAAAAAATTCTTGTCACACTATGGAGCGGCGGGATAAGGGCAAACTCAGAGCAGGATAACTAGAATAATTACATAATAGTGGATATCATACATATATATAGACTTTAGCTACTACTGGGTATCGTCATTATGTCACATTGTGCGGGGCTTTTATGGAACATGGGAGTATTTGATAGGTTTACACGACAATGATCAATAATACATTAAACATTAAAATATCTCTGTGATATTCCTCCGACAGCTTATCCATCAGTAGAAGTTACCAGAACATCAACAATATCTGAGGCGAATACCCGTCTGGACTGCGTGGTCAAAGGCTTCTATCCCAAAGAAATCAATGTGACCTGGTACAGAAACGGGAAGTCTGTAAACACAAACGTAGTCACGGGTGAACCTCAGAGAGAAGAAAACGGTACCTACGATGTAAACAGCACTCTGACCATCAGTCCATCGAAGATCAAGGAGGTCATCGAGTGCCAAGTGGAGCACGCAACTCTGGAGAAGCCAATCACAAACAGCTTCACAATGACGCCACAACGTAAGAGCAATCTGCCACAACCGAGCGCTTTTATTACACGTCCGCACCGGCAGAAAGAGACACTCGCTCTAGGACAGAGCTCACAGCAGAATATAAAGTGTATGGTGTAAATGCAATAACTTCACACAGGACCTATAGCCAATTCACAGCCACCAATCACCTTAAAGAAGCACTCTGTGAAAAAATAATAAAAATTTTGCCCTTAAATAATTGGGCAGAGGCCTATCCTTTTAGGTCCCTCATGGGGAAAAGCTCCTTCTCTTCAGCTCAGGAATCCTGAACCCTTAATCCCTGAAGCTTTCTAACGCAATTTGCGCTCCTATGCAGTCTACATACTATAGGAGCCCCAAAGTGTGCACCGCAATGGGAATTGTGCACTTTACAGAGGCAAGTCCCTGCGCAGAATGATGCACCTGTGCTGTGCATATGCACAGATCTGATTCATTGGCTGACTCTGAGACCTGGCGCTACCCCAATTGGTCTTGTAGAGGGTGACGTCAGCACACTCTCTGCGTGCTGACATGACCAGTGACCGATATGGTGACCGGCAGCCAGGAAATTAAAAGACTCCTGGCTGTGGGTAACGCTAGGTGGGGTGAAGGAAACTCCTCCACTTCACCCAACTTTTTCTCCGGATCTGGAGAGCAGAAAGGACGGGAGTGGCCATCCTCACATCCTGACCACTTCATAAATGTAAAGTGATAAGAATGAGTAGAGTGTTCCTTTAATTAATACAGGATATATAGCTATACTAAGTTTCTTCTGTTCACAGGTCGCAGCATAAACGCTGGCATTCTGGCTGCTTTCATCTCGATGATCTTGCTGATTGTCTCGGTCCTGTGCAGCGTATTATGGGCTCTTCTCTACATAATAAAATGTAAGGATGCAATTTTAACCTTTTTTAACAACAAAGTGGCAATCGTCTGCAGGGGTAATTCACAAAGTGACAATGTTCACTGGGAAACCAACTGGGATTCTGCACAAAACCTGCACTAACCCTGTGGAAAATACTGAATGGAAATGAAAACTGCAGATTATGAATCGTGAGAATTGGCCAATTCAGCCTTTATTCCACCTCAATACGTTATGAAACTTTATGGCTGGAAAACATAAAAAACACGTTTAGTAGAAATTCTGGTTGATTTTCTTCCTGTTTAACAATTAAATCCAAGGGACAAAGGGATAAAAGGAAGAGGTCTGGGTTACAATGTGTGTGGGGAATTTGTATATTCTGTATAATATGTCATTATTAATTCTGGCTTATTCTATGTTTTTTATTTTATAGCGAAAGCCCAGGTATCTGATGAGGAGTCCGTCATGCCAGCAGGTAAGGGTGCTTTATTTTGTTTTAAATGTTTTCACTAAAATCAGAGCTCTGTTTTTTTACAATATCGAAATGGATACTGTGAGAAAAAAAGGGATAAAATGTAATATTAACGTGAAAGAAATATGGGGCGACTTTTTCCCCATTGCATTTAATTCCCAGTCTACTCTGCTTCTCTTTTCACTATGGATTTTGTTTCAAAACCCTCTCGCTCCTCTCTATCTATTAATCACCCCCTCACATTTTTAATTTAACAAATGGAGTGCGGAGGACGTATCCCATGCAACATCCATTTCCTTTCTGTGCGAAATACACATATGGGACGCGTCTTTTTTTGAAACTTGCTACTCCAAGTAGCAAAACGTAACAGGAAGATAGATCAGAGAACCAAGTACAACAAATGATTGTCGCAATTGTAACTAATCATCCTGTGCACAAAGTATCTGTCCTTTCCTCCAGCAATTATCTTTATCTTCTCCCCCACTTAATTAGCTTGCAGGGGGTCAGGGCCAGGCCCTGACATCATTAAAACCCCTTAACTCCAGCGGTGCTGGAGACAATTTAGAAGTAGAGGTGGCGAGGTTCTCTTGACCGCTGTATTTTTGTAGGTTCCAGAAAATATCAGTGAGATGTTATTTGTATAGTTATTGTTTGACCAATCCATTAATGACTGAATAAAATGTTAATAAAAATCTAAAGAATTATATATTATAATAAACCTTTTTTCTTACAATTCCCTTTGTTTCACAGAGTTACCTCAGGAAACACAGAAGGCCGACATCAAAGTTTCCGCCTCGGACAGACCGGCCGCTGTTAACATTACATATGTAGAGAAAAAGAAGAAACGTTATATCAGAGCCGAAATGGAAAGTTTCCACCACCGTCTGGTCCATATAACGTGGAGTCAATGGAAACATGATAAGTACATTGACTATGATGACTCTAGGATAAAGAACGCGTGGTCCTTTAACACCGACGGGACTTTGAATGTGACCAGCAAACTGAAAGACAAGCGCAGCGCCTCAAAAAAAGCCAAATATTTCAAAGTGAAGATGAATCACGCGTCACTGGAGTCTCCCATTGAGCGGACCATCCTGCGCGAGGAAGGTAGGTGGTGTTAAACGCGAGATATTCTAATATGTAAAGCACACAATGATCAGCTCAGGAAAGGATTTAGAGATAAATGTAATAAAACACGTTTTCACCAACAAATGCACAAGCAGATAAAGGAGGTTCTACTAATACTTTACAGCCACTGCTGCGCACGGGCTTTCCATTAGGACGGGTGACCAGAGGAATGTGTTAATTACAAATTAATACTTATAGTATTTTATGCAAAATATTGCCAGTTTCCATGCGCTTTAAGAGAATCCTGATAAGAAGCTTGTAAGAGATGTAAGGAGGAAGGTAAATCCAGGTGGTCGAGGAGTCGCTCATTAAATAATGATATTGCAGAGAAGGGGGCGTCAGGTTATCTGCACACAAGAGCAGGATAATTAATAAAATAATAGATCGCTGCAGTGATAACGCCTCACTAATAATCTTATTTATGTGGCCAGTCAGGATTCTCCTAGATTATAACCCAAATATTGCTCCTGCATTCGTACGATTCTAAATCCAGCACTATTCTCTTCCAGGAATTTATTATTTAATTGCTGAAGGTGATAAAACGCCGTTACCTCAGGACGCAGAAGACTATGAATGGCAGGTCACGTACTAGTTTGGATCCACAAACAATGCCAGACATTAAACGTAAGATCTCTACTAATTGCTGTATACGGGAGGGGGGGATCATTGGGACAAGTGCAGCACCGCAGAGACCGGACGTTACATGCATCGCCTGGCATTCTTCAGTCAACGGCAAAAAGTATGGAGGCCGTTTAGTCATCAGCTACAGTTTAAACTTTAAAGCCTTGTGTCGATGACAAATCGCAGCCGTGCTGACAGCTGTT
The DNA here is from genome assembly GCA_009667805.1 of Leptobrachium leishanense. Classification (NCBI taxonomy): domain Eukaryota; kingdom Metazoa; phylum Chordata; class Amphibia; order Anura; family Megophryidae; genus Leptobrachium; species Leptobrachium leishanense. The sequence continues at coordinate 17,600 of RXON01004905.1, forward strand.
CGCTTTTATGCGTGGCTTCGTGACTTGTCCACAGTTTAGCTCCCGCAATGTATTCTATCAAGAGGAAACTGATGGGCGGAAATCACATAGATGCAAAGTAAAGAGCAGGTTCGAATTGCACGTAATGATATCAAACATAAAATGAAATGAGGGCATAAATGAAAGGAGGGCATAAAATCAAATGGGGGCGGGCAATATCACTAAAATAGTGCTAGTATGGGTCTAATTTTGACCAAAAAAATATGACAGTGTGTCGAAACTGTCCTTTTTGCCATAACGTTAACCTGCTAGGCAATGTCTTCAACGCCCCTTAACCTACAGTTTAACCAAGGTGGTTTTGTTTTGACAGTTAACTATTTTGTCTGGTTGACGGTAACCATCATATTAACCCATGGGGCGGGAAGGCAAATGAGCAGCACTGAGCATACCGAACACATATATCTAGAGGTCGTCTAACAAACTGCTGCAGAATGCTTGGCACTAGTAATTAACAAGCAATGTAATATGCCATGGGGGGGGCACAAATCAGTCACCTGCTACATATACATAACTAATAATTAAGTATATAACTATGTATTTCTCTCTTTAACAGGTAATGTGGCAAACGGCAAAGAGGAATCCTGATGGCAAAGAAATGGGACGCACTACTTGGGGTGCTTGATCCAAGGAGATATCTGGCCGCCATTCTGGGGTCAAGAAGGAATTTTTTCCCAGTGTGTTGCATATTGGCGAGCGCTTCAGACTGGGTTTTTTGCCTTCTTTTGGATCAACAGCAGTAGGTGATGTGGAAAAGGCTGCACTCGATGGACGCATGTCTTTTTTACACCTATGCAACTAAGTAACTCCTAGGTGCTGCCTACCTTTAAGTTCATATGGGCTGCGCTTCCCATTGTTATAATAAATACTAATTGAAAGTCCCGGAACCTATTAAAGTGTTATGTGTTTTGTAGCTGCTATAGAATACAGCGCCGCTCTTCAGATCATACGAGAGAATCAATGTTTTGCTAGTTCCAGGTGTGAGACATAGACATTGCATTTGCTTAATATATAACCATTTTTATCTAAGGTAAGAGGATCCATTTGGGGGTCTGCAGACAGGGCTGCCATAAGCCCATGATTTGTTCAGGGTCCGGTTGCTCCAGGAAGCTCAGGCCCTTGCCAAACCCAGCAGTGGCTTTTTTAAGTGGCTCTTTAAGGGACTGGTGTAAGAGACTCTACATACCACACAGAAATTGATGACCAGGATACCATAAAATTTCCTGGTGGGCCGTTACATCTGGGTCCAGTCAGAGCACTCTTCCCTGAGCGCCTGGAACAAGAGCAAACAATAGCAGGAGACGCAGACCACTTGCTTCAACACCAGTGGATCCAATTGATTCCTGACAGCGAAATACGGTGCAATTCACTGTTTTTTGGCAGCACCAAAATAGTCCCATTGGAAACTATTGATTCGTCTATTCACAGAACGCCACTAGCCTCTACCCTGCACCGTTAACAGCTCCGGGGATCCAGGGAGGGATGGTGGCTGTCCTCCCTCCCCAGTGGCCGATCAAACATTAGGGAGCGGCGGAAGCTATCCTTCCTCCCCAGAGGCAGTACAGTGATCCGGGAATGGAGGAAACTGCCTTCACACCTCAGCTTAAATCTGTGGATTTAGGGGTGGAGGATGCAGTCCTCCCTCCCCTACTGGAGAGTGTGTATCAAGGAGAAGATACTGAAACGGGGTTCCTCAGCAACTGGATATGGCTTTGAGAAACTGGACAGTTGGCTTAGCTCCCCAATGGTCGGCTGTCGTTTAGGGAGATTGGGCAATCCGCACGGCTCCCCAGTGGCAGAACATAACTTGCTAGCGGGATTATGTTTTGGGAGTTTATCTGCCCCACTAACAGTGGGAGGTGTGGGACCTGGTTAGTCTTCTTTCGAAGAGGAAGGAATGTGACCGACCTTACCGTCACTAGCGCATCTAGAGGGGGCTGTGGGCTAGCCTCCTGCCCAATGACTATGGCCCATGGAAGAGACCAGGGGATTTACCCTATTTGTCCAGTAAGTACACGGAAGGGAGCTGGGACTTGCGATCGGTTTCCCAAGTGCCCAGCAGACACACCTTTTGTAGCCAGGTCTGTAGATCCATTTTCAGATACATTTGCCCTCTCGTCCTGCTAAGTGCAAACTGACATCTTTATATTAAAAAGAGACTTATTCCACCAGCTATAGACTATTGGGAAATCCAGACTAGAAAAAAGGTACGGGGGTTCCTAGTGGCGCAATAAATTGTGGATATACTCCTACTGTGACACGTCTTCTAAGAAAATCATATCAATAGCTAATTGCACGTTACAATATTGGTACAAGGTGCAAAAGCAAATCACAAAGAGTATAAAGTGCTAATGCAACAATTTAGAGCGTGCAATAGTAAAGGTGCAAGTTCATCGACAAAGTGCAGATAGTGCGGATAAATAAATATTTAAAACAAGATATAGGGTTCAGGCTAAAACGTCCAATAAAGTCCGAAAAGGGGACTATGCACCGGTGTTCAAGGTGTATTAGAGGTCCGATGTCTTTGTCGATCGTTTCTCCAGTTCCTAAGTGGGTGGGTAGTGCCACAAATGTGCTTAAAAATATTGTCAGTATTACCCTTTCCACAAATATACCAAACTTCTTTGGACGTATCTGCTCCTCTTACGTTCTCGATGGACTCCGCAGCAGAAGATATAAACGGGAAATAAATGGGGAAAGGTGATGGTGCAATAAGGTCTGTGTATTTAAAGCACAGTGAGTTTAAAAATTGCACACTTACAGATTCCAGAGCCTTTTGAATCCAGGCTCTGGAGTGGAATGCCTCGTGCCAAATTATAGGGTGGTCACTGCCTTTCTTTGCAGCGTCTACTTTTTCACCTCAGATGGGGAACATAAGGGCAGAAGGACAGTGCTCTCATAGCATTATACCAGTCGTTTAGTCGTGTGTTAAAAGATAAAATGGTCACACTCACCGATTCAGGAGCCTTACTGATCCAGGCTCAACTGTTGGGCATATGGCGCTCCTTAACGGTGAGCCCCTGAACCTCTTTGGCTGCTCACTCCGCGTCCAGGTTGTGGTCTGCTGCATACCTGTAGTGCAGCAACTCCTCTTACCAGAATTGATAAGTTAAAAATTAATATAACGACTGGATACTCCTCAAATGGGATAAAGGTAATTCATAAACGACTGGATACATCTCAAGTAGAATAAATAAGGTTTATTGTGCAAAGAACAAATACAATTAGGGTGATCTAAAGTGCATAGAAAAATGGGGAGGGGGAGAGCAAAAAAAGAGGGGGTCGAGACGCGTTTTGGTGCTATCAGTACCTTTCTCAGTCGATATATGTGAGAGAATGGGGGGATCTGAGGCTTTCCAAGAGCCTCCTTTTTATTTAGGGATCAAATATTGTGTCCCTCATCTAATCGCGGTTGACTTCCGGGTTCGTGTGGTGTTGCGATCACATGGTCTCGATCGCGTCATCAGTCTGCGTCGCGGCCATCTTGAATTTGCGTTCCACCGTTTGTTTGCGTTCCATTACACGGATCGCGATGCTGGCCATGATCGCAGGGTGATTAAAGTCCATACCAATTCAAAATATCTCAGAAAACAGGGCCAACCAGGTGCATAAGAGCCTAAAGACCCAATTGGAGATAGTCAGCGGTCTGTCCGTTTTGGGGGAACATGTTACATAAATATTTAGTGCTTGTATGCATACTGGGCCATAGAAACTGAGCTCACATTGGTGCACATGTTAAAATAGTCCAATGCTTTAAAATACAAGTAATTCAGGACATGTAAAAAATGATTCAGGACATGTAGAAAATGATAAAAACAATAGAATACATATGAAAAAATTCATATAAAAAAATTTAATGGATAAAAATTACATAGCCCACAAGCATAGGGTGCTCCATAATAGCTGATAGTTGATAAGAGCGGGCGAAGGGAGAACCCTGAGGGGGAAGGGGGATTCAAGTGATCCATAATAGCTGATAGTCGATAAGAGCAGTCAAAGGGAGAACCCTTAGGGGGATTCAAGTGATCCAGGACATGTAAAAAATGATTCAAGACATGTGAAAATTATATAATAATAATAAAAAATAGTAAAATATAAAAGGTTATTGGATAAAAGTTAGTGAATAAAACTTACTGGATAATTTTTTTTAGCCTGAACCCTATATCTTGTTTTAAACATTGATTTATCCGCACTATCTGCACTTTGTCGATGCACTTGCACCTTTACTATTGCACGCTCTAAATTGTTGCACTAGCACTTTATACTCTTTGTGATTTGCACCTTGTACCAATATTGTAACGTGCAATTAGCTATTGATATGATTTTCTTAGAAGACGTGTCACAGTAGGAGTATATCCACAATTTATTGCGCCACTAGGAACCCCCGTACCTTTTTTCTCGACTGTATTTGCACATTCCCTCGAGAGCCTGTGCTACCTCCTAGTTGGCTGCACTGACTTAAACCGATCCATCTAGATACGAGCGCCTCTACCGAACCCCTCTATTTTCTATTGGGAAATCCAGAGCTGGTGGATCTTATAAAAATATTTTGTTTTTCTCTGGACCTCTGTTCACTGTTTGACCAACCATGCCCCAGCTAACTAAAGTTTACTGATAATTGGATTAATGATTAAAATTTTATATATGGCCAAGTGAGTCAATACTGGGAATCTCCTAGTTTGTATTTCCCTGCCCCGTCTTCAGTGATTGGTTTATTTGTTGTCTTTATCTGTTGTTTGTCTTGAAAGGGGATTTTCCCTGTAAAATGTATAACTGAGTGCTGGTTTGAAATGCACAGTTGTTCCTGGGTTTACTACAATCTGAGTCCTGTCTTGTGTTTGGGGTATTTTTCTGTCAATCGCGAGCCTCTTCTGTGGTCCTGAAGCGAGGCAAGCACTGTTTGGCGGAGATATCCAGCCGGGATATTTAGGGTCCATCACATGGATCATACAGGTTTCAATGTAATCTTTATTTTTAAAAACCATAGATTAATATTTTTTGCAGAAAACCCTTTTGTATTTTTTTTAAAAAAAAAAACTTTTTTACATTTTCTTATAGTGCTTATCAAAAACTAATCAACAGTTAACATGAACTGTTGAATAGTGCTAGAGGAGTGGCTAAATGAAAAATTCATTTATTGTAACCAATTAGACACTCCCAGAACAGAAATAAAACATACACATATAACAGGCATAACAGGGTGTAATGGAAAGGAAACCAGTATGGTTGGCAGTGCTCTATGATTGCATAAACAATCAATACAAATACAATCCTATTGATAAAGAAGTGAACACCAGGAATGGTAATCAGCAAATGCCGTGGCACAATTAGCACACACAAACTGGCCCTAAACTGATCGAGCTCATGCTCAAATTTCTGTCCTCACCCTGACATGCAAGACACAACATGAAACAACTCTAAAATCAAAGTTGGTACATAGAGCTCAACATATGTTTCGCCGGCTAGACGTCGGCTTCATCTGGAGCAAAAAATAAGTTGGTACTGCTGTATGTACCTCCCTCTTTTTATTCATTATCTGGTCAAAAATTGACCAAACAACTATCTCAAAAGAAGTCACATGTCTCTCCCATAAACACCAACTCATTGGGCACATGTGTCATGCTGAAACCAATCATATGAATGAAAGTCACATGGTATTCGAATAGCAAATAGAAAGACATTGAAAATGGTCATTAACATAGATAAATAAACCAACTGCCGTCCATATTGGAAACAGCACTGAAAGTTTATTATATACGTATAGACAAAAAGAATGCCCAAACGATCTAAAATGGTTATAATGGCCAAAATAAGCTAAATTATAATTAAATGACAATAGTTGATAAGGTCATAGAATGGACAATTATTGAATGTGAACAATCAAACTCGAAAGGGAGCCAGAGGATACAATAACAGAGAAACCTCTGTTAATATAATAGAACAGTGGTTAAATGAATTATGACACTGTCCACAAATGACCTTACCAGTCACTAAACCACTTGATCGCCGATCATAGGGGATAATAGCAGTAACTTAACCATAATGAAATAATAAGCTGGTTGTGTATGACATCAGCGATATCTTAATAGTCATGTGACTTCTTTAAACCAATCGCATGAATTAACAGTCACATGGTGTCCCAACAACGAATCGGAGGGCCTGAAAAGCGGACTGAATTATAAATAAACGCTACATAAAATATATAATGGACAGATGAACGTCCATATCTTCAAAGATTAACAACTGTCATAACGCGATCACCGACAGTGTTAATATACAAAACAATTTGTATTGATGGGCAAGGAAACAAAAAACCAAAGAGGAAACGATCCACATGAAAAGATCGCGCATGATTGTTGGAGGGAAGCCATAGCCCTCCTTTGGGATGTCTAAAAAGAATATTATAGGTCGAATATTCATATACAGAGGGAGGTTTTTTCTATAAAAACCTCCAAAGAAAATGTGTTGAATAAGGAATCTTAATCTAGGACCAATGACATCCAAACTATAGATAACTATTTTTAAACATAGGGGTGTATAATAAACCCTGATAGTAAGGTGGGATCAAATCCACATCTCTACCACTCTCAAAAATATGCTGCTTGCTGGAGAGCGATAATGGTCTAAGTAAATACAGTGATAGACAACCAATAAATGATGGGCCTTAAATAATTGGCATAAAGAGCTGACATATAATATCAAATGCCTCTGATGATGAACTATAAGACAATTATGTAGTAATGTCTACAGGCATGTATAGCCCAAGATATAATAAGGGTCATAATGGTTTGCCAACCACTCATGAAATCGGATCTTATACGATTTTAAATAAATCTCACATTGGACTACCCATAGTGAATGCCTACATCAAAAGTATATATTAGGCTAAAATGGGCGGCCAAAAAAGAATAGAACACAGTAGGGAGTGATATCATCACTTGATGGCTATGAATAATAGCTGATCTCATAAGAACGGAGTATAGGAGAAACCCTCATTGAGGCCTAACGGCGACAGTGTATGAAGTTTGTAGATCCACCGGCATTCCTTTTGCCGGAGCCTACGATCTAAATTGCCCTTTCTCGGTGATGGAACCACTGTTTCCAATCCACAAAACTTCAAAACACTTGCATTATTGGCATGACATTGTGCTAGATGGCGTGAAATAGGAGTTTCTTGGATTCGTCTTACAGAATGGATATGTTCCATAATCCTTCTCTTAAATGGACGGAGAGTTTTGCCAACGTACATCTTGCCACATTCACAGGTGGCTAAATACACAAGACAACTGGAATTGCAATTAAAAAAGGTCTTAATAGCATAATCTTGTTGTTTCCGTGAGTCCATAACTTGTTTTGAATTTTTTAAGATGTATTTACATGCAACGCAATGGCCACATCGGTAGGTGCCACGTAAATTCTCAGAAAGCCATGTAGATGGTCTTGTATTAATAACAGAATTATGATGGCTATGTACCAATCTGTCTCTCAGATTTCTGCTGCGTCTGGCAGTAACTGAGGGTCTGACCACTATTTTTTCTGATAACTGAGGGTCCATAGTCAGCAAAGGCCAAAATCTGTCTAAAATGGAATAAATCTGATTCCAACCTCTATCAAAAGTCCCAATACATCTTATTATGTTGTTATTTTGGGGTAGAGGATCTTGTAACAGACTATCACGAGACCTCAACATGGCCTTTTGAAATGCCTTCTTCAGATGTCTATTCGGATACCCTTTCTCCCGAAAATCATTTTTCAATCTTTTCGCTTTAATCAAAAATTCTTCATCAGAAGAACAAATTCGTCTCAGTCTCAAATATTGACCAACCGGAATGCCTTTTTTGAGTGTGGATGGATGATAACTATGCCAGTGCAACAAGTTATTTGTGGCTGTTGGTTTCTTATATAAAGACGTCGACAGGGTTCCACCCTCAGTTTTGGAAATTTTAATGTCCAAAAAAGAAATGCTCTCTTTCTGTACCTCAAATGTGAATCTTAAATTGTATATGTTATCATTGAGGAGGGACACGAATTGTAAAAATTCTTGTTCGGTGCCATTCCATAATAACAGCACATCATCAATGTATCTAAGCCACAAATCAATTTTATTCATATAGGGTTTAAATAGATCATCGGTTTTACAGTTTTCTTCCCATATACCCAAATATAGATTTGCATATGACGGTGCTATTGAAGAGCCCATTGCTGTGCCTCTCAATTGATGGAAATACTGGCCCTTTAACAAAAAATAATTATGGGTCAGTACAAAATTAGACAATTTAACCAGAAAATCAATATGTAGACCGGTCAATGTATTATCCCTTTCGAGAAATGTTCTAACATGGTTAAGACCTAGATTGTGTGGAATGCTTGAATACAGTGATTCAACATCTAGGCTACATAATAGGGAATCCCCATTCATGCCAACACTTTTAAGAATTTGTAAAGTCTGTTTGGTGTCTCTTAGATATGAAGGCAACTTTTCTACATACTTTCTCAGAATTTTGTCTAAGAAAATACTAGAATTCTGCGTAAGACTATCATTGCCCGATACAATTGGGGTGTCTCTGTAGTTTACAGGGTCCCCCTTATCCCCTTTTTCATACATTTTCTTACAGACTTTTTTATTTTGTAATAGATCTTTTTTATGATTTGGACACATTTTTAAAATATACTTCAACCGAGTATAAAGGGAGCGCTGGAGAGTATTATACAACCACTAAGTAGCAATCAACTAAGTAATGTAGATGTAAATATGAGAACTTATCTTTCATATCCAAGTTCTCCTATGTGTTCTTCAACATATATATATATATATATATATATATATATATATCCTAAAACAAAGAGCATAGAAAAAAATAATCGTGCAATATCATGCATCAATAGAATAACTGTGAATTTGATATGCAGGTTACACTCACAAGGGTGGAGCCTATATCGGCTCAGAGTATGCGCTTATAGACCTCTATGGGGGTCCCGCCCACCTTACCACGATGGTAATATGTATCCAGTTGGTGGAAATAACTCAATGGGAAGAAGTGGTATACATAGTATATTATCCCTTATAAACACAAAATATTGTACAGCGCTGGGTATTAACTCACGTGATTCAGAGCCTTCTATGAGGGTGGTTCTGTATGTACGCCTTTAGACCACTTTCACAAAGGGGGTCTGTCCTCAGCATACGATGTGTTAGTTGAATGAACAGATAAGCCAAATCCAGAAAAAAAACAGTAAAAATTTGATTTATTATCAAATAAAACAATAAAAAGTAGAATCAAAAAGATATAAAATCCCGAGACGCGTTTCACTTGCACACTGCAAGCCTCATCAGTCAGGAATGAAATACCATAAGAACATTTGATCTCTCATTATATAGCTCAGCGATTAAGACAATTAGTAACAATTTAAAGTAATTAGCAGCATATTCATATTAAACACATCAATTAACATAATACGATCACTCCCAGGTCCTCCACTGATGTTGCAGGATGACATAGTTCCGTTTGTGGGCCTTCCCATAACTTTACTTTCACTTTCTCTACGCAAATGCGCATGCGTGTTTCTTTAGTTCTTGTTTCGGTTCGTTGCAGATCTCCAATGGATAAAGTTATTCTTTTCCTCCATTGATGTGATCATCTAGGACGTCATGAAAGTTAACCACAGAAGGTAACATTTAGCAACAAGAGAATGTACAGGAACCGGACATGAAGCAGATACATTTGAAGAAAATGACAGATCTCAAAATCTGCATTGAGACCCATTGGAGCTAACGTATCTAAACTATATATCCACCTCATCTCCGTCTTAATTAACCTTTTCTGCAAGTCTTCCCCCTCCAATTGCAGTTTATTTTTTCAACCGCAAAGAATTGGGAACCAGTAGGATTGCAATTGTGCACCTCTTTATAATGTAAGGGGACATTGTGTTTATCATATTTATTTATTTTATTTTTATTTCTAAAGGATTTTACCAGGAAGGATACATTGAGATTTCTCTCGTTTTCAAGTATTGAAGGAGAATCAGGCTGGAAGATGGTTGCCCCTATGAGCCAGGCAGCCATCTTGTTCAGAATATTGGTTCACCAAGTAAATAGAATAGATTTCATTTAGAGGAAAAAGAGCTGAGCTCACGTAGAATTTAAGGAATGCGTGGTAGATTAGAAAAGCTAACAAGAAATCCAGGCAGGATCCGGCCAGCTCTTGGCATAAGGGACACAGAAAGATTTATGAATGAAGCAAGGTCAGTGCGTTGGGCCAAAGAACAAAGAGAGCACAGAAACCAGACCAGGTCCCTGGCTATCTGAATAAACAAAGCCAACAGGGAGGGAGGCGCTGGCCGGAGAAAGACAGCACAAACAAATCACATACTGTCAAACTAACATGAAGTGTATCAATTTATAGTTAAATGTGGAATGTTCTTTGTGTTTATGCTAATGATGGGAGGTATTAACCCACGGGGAAGAATAACGTGTCAGCGGGAGGTGGGCTAATTGGGATGTACCTAATTACGTATTTTTGAGTATAAGACCCCTTGCACGGGGTGAAAGAGGGGCTCACTCTTAGAGATTCAATCCTGTGTGAGCACTTGTGTGACGACACAATAAAGATCTTGCCTTTCCTGAAGAGACTCGTGTTTGGACAATCCTTGCTTGTGTCTGGTCCGGCGCCGTTAATGAAGTGAACCTGATTGACTCCGGTTACATTTCTTGGGGGCTCTTAGCCGGGATACGGGCCCTTGCCAAGACACAGGCAACGGCTGCTGAACACAGCGCGTCGATATTGACTGCAGGTGCACGAGAATCCCGCTGGTTGGGCGTCCGTTGAAGGTGAGCTGACATCTGCAGGCGCCAAGCAGGATTTCCTGTTCAGTGGACCTCGTCTCGTCCCAAACGGACCCCCGGCCCGGGAACTGGGACACCACGAGTCTGGGAAACAGCGAGCAGCGCCGGCGATAGGTAACGTGTCTTCTATGTTTTGTATGTCTGAAGGAGATACCGGTATCTAAGGGAAACGTCCGACTGAGATAGACGGATAAGAGGATGCGATGGCCACCATCCTATTGGCATATCTAGCCCGCCGCTGATAGCACTGACATTGCTGAGGAACCAGAGTGGCTAGCGGGTGTCTGGATTCGGGGGAATTGAATGCCAATCAAAGTGTAGTTCTGTAAGAGAGGGAGGAGGTAGCCACGTGGAGTTGCAGACGTCAGTTAGTGTTTGTAAACAGAGCTTCACCACGTGGGTAAACGGGAAAGGAGGAGGGTGTTTTCTGTGACTGGGCTGAGAGCCTGAAGTCAGTGCCTAGTGTGTACGTCGTGTAGTGACAAGGGCTTATAGTGAAGCCAACGATAGCTGCAGAGATAGTGGTGCTGAGTGGGTAGATTATCCATAAGGCAGAGTGGAATTGCAGGTGAAAGTGTAGACAAGGAACGGGGTGCACATAGTCACACGCAGTCAAGAGTTAGAGTTCAAATTACGGGGTATAAGGAGCCACAAAGGAGGGAATAAAACCTCGGCTAATAGAAAGAGTTGAAGTGATATATGTTCTGTATTGTGCTGAAAGTATCTGATACGGTATGTGCTGTGAATGAACTGACTCGAGTGTTGTGAGTGAACGTGCGCCTACTCGCTCCACGAGGAAGCAAACTCGAAAGTGGACCCCGAACGTACGTTTTCGGCTCAGGCGACTGCAGTCGGCTACTGAAGGGGGAAGCGCCTCAGACACGAAAGGACTGTTGATTGAAGTATCAGACTGTAAATTCTGAACTGTTATTGAAATAATATATCTGTATTGCAAAAAGTACTGAGTCCAGGAGTGACAATGGGTAACGGGTCATCAAAGCCCAAGAAAGTAAAGAAGGGGGAGACGCCCCTAGAGTATATGGTGCGAAATTTTGATGCATTATATAAAACCCATGACTATGGTATAGAATTGACAAAAGAGAAATTAAGAGTAATGTGTACAGTTGTGTGGCCGATGTTAGTCTCAGGATGGCCAGAGCAGGGGTCAATGGACCCGGAGTTGGTACAGAAGGTACACTCCCAAATTACAGAGCAGTATGGACATCCTGAACAGTATCCGTATATAGATATATGGAGATATTGCATTAAGAACAAGAGTCATTTTATAATGATAGCGGGGAGAAATAAGAAGCAGGACCCCCAGAATAATGGAGAGAGAGAGAGACCGGTGCTAGATCAACCGGAAGAGAGTGATAATCTGCCCCCGTCCTACCCATCATGTTATGGGGCAGCTAGGGAGGCTCTGAATGCCGCGATCGCGCGGGCGGAGAGGGGGGAGCAGGCAGCTGCGGTTGCTCGGCCGGCTCCCTTTGCTCCGTCCCGTGCGCCTGCGGAGGAAGAGCAGGGGGCAGTGGGTGGAGGGGATGGAGAGGCTCCACCGGAGAAAATTGAAATGCCCGATGGGAACATATATAAATTAGTGCCCCACGGGAGTGGTGATGACAGAGAAGAGGAAGAAAAACAGGGTGTCACCACACGCGCAGCGAATGATATACATAAACCCCGGGATCTGTACCAACACACTCCCCACAAGAAAAGTGCTTTGCAGTTGCCGCTGCGGGAGGTGCCAGGCCCCCCATTAGCGGATGGGAATCCAGGGCCAATGCAATACACATACGTCCCATTCACGACAACGGATCTTTTTAACTGGAAGACACACACACCACTGTATTCCACAAATCCCGCAGCCGTGGCCAGTATGATAGAGTCAGTTATGCTCACACATAACCCCACATGGGCAGATTGTCAGCAATTAATGTTGACAATGTTTACCACAGAGGAAAGAGCCCGAATAAATAGTAGCGCGCAAAAGATTTTACTCGCCCAAGCCGTAGCAGATGCTAAGCCTCATCCAGAAGCATGGGCAGAGGAACATTACCCCAGAACAGATCCTAAATGGCCGTACAATACAGCTGAAGGAGTTGCCCATCTGCAAACATACAGAACCGCTGTAATTATGGGTGTTAAAGCGGGAGGGAAGAAGCCCACAAACATGGGAAAGATAGCAGATGTGGTGCAAGAGGTTAAGGAATCCCCAAGTGCGTTTCTAGAGAGATTGCTGGATGCGTACAGGATGTATAGCCCTATTGACCCGGAGGCGGTGGAGAATCAGAGGTTAATTAACTCTTCGTTTGTGGGTCAGTCACAGAGGGATATACGGAACAAAATACAGAGAATACATGGGTTTTTGGGAAAAGGTATTAGCGAGTTAGTTGAGATCGCTAATAAGGTGTATCATAACCGGGATCTAGAGGAGATAAAGAAACAGAAGGGACATACCGGGGTGGTTGGATACATGGGGAATGGTGGAGGACGAGGTGGCCCAGACAGAGGGAGGGCAAGGGGTAGGGGGGCTCGAGGAAGAGGTAGGGGAGCCCCTAGGGAACCCCTAGGACCCAATCAGTGCGCGTGGTGCCGGGGTGAAGGTCATTGGAAAAACGACTGTCCTGCATTTTTGGCTAAATTTGGGGGACAAGGTGAAGTTGGGGAGGCGGGAGGTCAAGCCTCTAACGGCCAGGTAACAGACGGAAGGTATGAGAGAAATGAAGGGAATGGAGCGGGGTTTGTGGGACTGGCGGGGACATCATTTGAAGGGCAGGATGCATATTGACGGGGACCTGGGCCCATCCCGCTCGGTAGCCACGAGCCCACGGTCACAATGAGAGTGGGAAATAAAGATGAAGTTTTTATGGTTGATACAGGTGCCGAATATTCTGTTGTAACTAAACAAATTGCACCTCCAATGGGAAATGAGGTTGATATTATGGGAGCAATGGGAGTGTCTGCTAAATATCCTTTTCTTGCTTCTAGAAAATGTAGTGTGGGTGGGCATAATGTTGAACATGAATTTTTGTATATGCCCGAATGTCCCATCCAGCTCCTGGGGCGGGATATCCTTTGCAAATTGCAAGCCCAAATTACGTTCCTTCCCGGGGGTCACGCTCAATTAGACCTGCCTGAGAGTGGCAGCTCTATTCGGCAGCATACTCCAGCCAGTCCGCACAATCCACAATCTGTGAAAATTGCAGTAGTTATGCCCAGGGAGGAAGAATGGCGCACGGCACCTACTCTGCCCGCCGCGCCGGACCCGCATGCACTACTCCTTGAAATTCCTGGGGTGTGGGCGGAGGAAAATCCGCCAGGACTTGCCATAAACATACCCCCGGTATATGTGGAATTAAAGCCTGGCGCAACGCCTGTGGCCCTAAGACAATATCATATCCCACAGAAAGCAAAGCAGAATATACAAATACATTTACAGAGACTGAAAGATAACGGCATATTAAAATTCTGCGTGTCACCATGGAACACACCCCTATTGCCAGTACTAAAAGAAGGCACACAAGAGTACCGCCCCGTCCAAGATTTACGAGCTGTCAACGAGGCCACAGTAACACTACACCCTGTGGTTCCAAATCCGTACAATTTGTTGGCGTTAATTCCCGGAGATACACAATATTACACAGTGCTTGATTTAAAAGACGCTTTCTTTTGCATCCGCCTGGCTCCAGCAAGCCAGCCCCTTTTTGCATTCCAGTGGGAAGAGTCTACCACGGGGGCGCGTCATCAAATGACGTGGACGCGCCTCCCTCAAGGTTTCAAAAATTCGCCCACGATTTTCGGGTGCGCGCTCAGCCAAGATCTCCTCGCCTTCAACGCTCAGCCAGACAAAGTAGTGTTACTCCAATATGTTGATGATTTATTGCTGGCTTCTCCCACAGAAAAAGACTGTTTATCCGCCACAAAAGCTTTGCTACACCTACTAAGCCAAGTAGGTTACAGAGTTTCTAAAAAGAAAGCACAAATATGTAAACAGAGTGTAAAATACCTGGGTTTCCAATTAACAGGTACCAAACGTGCACTGGGGGCAGAAAGAAAAGAAGCGGTGTGCCGCATCCCCCAACCAAAGACCAGAAGACAAGTCCGTGAGTTCCTGGGAGCCGCAGGCTTCTGCCGCCTGTGGATCCCCAACTTCGCAGACATTGCCAAGCCGCTTCATCAAGCCACCAAAGGGGGAGAACTAGACCCCTTTCATTGGGAAGAAGAGCAAACAGCAGCGTTCCTGAAATTAAAGACTCTGCTGATGGAAGCTCCTGCGCTGGGTCTGCCAGATCATAGCAAGCCTTTCCAGCTGTTCGTACATGAACATAACCAAACAGCAACAGGAGTATTGGTCCAGACCTTTGGCTCATGGCTGAGGCCTGTGGCCTACCTCTCCAAGCAACTCGACCCTGTGGCCTGCGGCCTACCCCCATGCCTGAAAGCAGTGGCTGCCACCGCAATGCTGATAGCAGAAGCAGACAAGCTGACCCTTGGACAGGTTCTTCATGTCAAGGTGCCCCATGCTGTCAAGGCTCTGCTGGATGTCAAAGGAGGTTACTGGTTCAGCAACAGCCGGATGACGAAGTACCAAGCCATGATGTGTGAAAATCCACGGGTTCATTTGGACCTCATCGCTACCTTGAACCCTGCTACTTTACTGCCTGACTGTGAAGAGGATCCAGATCATGAATGCCTCCAAGTCATGGAAGAAGTGTTCAGTAGCAGGCCAGATTTGAAAGACGTACCCCTAGACAAATACGATCTACAGCTATTCACCGATGGTAGCAGTTACATGGATGATGGAAAGAAAGTCTCCGGCTATGCAGTAGTCTCAGCAGAAGAAGTTATCGAAGCAAAGCCACTGCCAGGCCACACATCTGCACAACTAGCTGAAATAACAGCTTTAACCAGAGCCCTTGAAATTTCTGAAGGCAAAAGTGAATATCTACACAGATTCCAAGTACGCCTTCATGACAGTCCATGCACATGGTGCACTCTACAAAGAAAGAGGTCTACTCACGTCTTCAGGGCAACAAATTAAATATGCTGCAGAAATCACGGCCCTCCTGGAAGCAGTGTGGAAACCAAGTGCTGTCAGCATCATGCACTGTCGAGGCCATCAAAAAGGCCGTGATGAAATTCCAAAAGGTAACAGACGCGCGGACCAGGCCGCAAAAGCAGCTGCAAAACCGCCACCACCAACAGAAGATCAAGCTAAAGTACTGATCTGCAAACAAGAGCCTCAACCTTCAATGCCAAATTACGAGTTCTACATGAATTTGAAAAAGTTTGAACCCCACGGCGAGTTCATTGAAATAATACTGCACAAATGGCAAGATGACTTTGAACTATTAGAACTCAATCATGATTATATCCAATGGCTTTTTCCAACTCGGACACAAGGCCGAAATTTCTACTCCCCTAAATCCGCAAGAGACACGCCTAATCGTTAACACCTCAGAAGTTCAGCAAAGACTACGCAGAGCTTACAAAATGATGCTGAAATTCTTCGGCGTAAAAATAGTGGGGGAGGAGGAAGACAAAGAAACAACTGAAGTTGAACGAGCAGAAAATTTCGCGTCACGATTTGAAAATTTGACAAACCATCCTCACAATAATCTACGAATCACACGAATACTGCACAGTCTGGGAGAATTGGGAGCAGAAGAATACCAAGTCCCACTGGTGAGGTTCTTCCTCAAGGAGATCCTTATCAAGAACAGACTGCCAAGAATGAAGAAAAGTGCAATGGACTTTTTCATACCAGCAGTAAGAGATTCACAAGACAGACAAGATTTATTGTTTTTCGCATGGCGATACTATTTCCCAAAAGAAGATTTCATCTGGGGAAATCATGGAGAATTGGCACGATACAAACCAAAACCAGTGGTAGCTGCTCTTCTACCGGCGCCACTGAGCGAATGGACACCTGTGTACTCAGAAAAAGAAAAGAAGTGGCTGACAGAAGAACCTGGAGGATATGGAGAAGATGGATGGTTCCAGATGGAGAATGGACGAATGGTCCTACCAGCAACACTGGCTCCTGAAATCGTAAGAGCACTTCACGCAAGTACCCATGGAGGGAGAGAAATAATGGAGCAACAGTTGGAGCCACATTTCTACGTACCAGGATTGTCAGCAATCTGCAAGGCCACAGCTCAGCAGTGTGTAACATGTGCCAGAAACAACCCAAGAACAGGCCCGTCTCAACCCCCAGGGAAACAACCAATCGGGCTATCCCCAATGGCATCATTACAAATAGACTTTACAGTGCTGCCACCCTGCAAAGGATACAAATATTTACTAGTGATGATATGCACACTGACAGGATGGGTGGAAGCTTTCCCAACAAGAACTGAAAAGACAACAGAAGTGGTAAAGAGCCTGATGAAAGAAATAATACCACGTTACGGACTTCCACTTGAGATAGGGTCGGACAATGGCCCTGCATTTATCCAGAACTGTTTGCAACAACTTGCCCGGCTACTGGGCATCACCTGGAAGCTACATACCGCCTACAGGCCCCAAAGTTCGGGAAAAGTTGAAAGAATGAACCGTACCCTAAAGACTCTGATGTCCAAACTGTGCCAAGAGACGTCATTAGGCTGGTTGGACTTGCTGCCGATAGTCCTTTTGCACATTAGGTGCAGACCAACCCCCCAATTGAAGTTAAGTCCGTACGAACTTATGTTTGGACGGCCAACTCCTCTAATTAATGGACTAAGGGGGGACCTTCGGGCATTGGGAGAAACTAAACTAAATGATCAGGTAGTAATGCTGGGTAAATCAATGCAGAAGTTAAATACGTGGGTGGGGGATAATATACCGCATTTTCTGTATCCTTCACTGCATAAGTATTGTCCGGGTGACTCAGTATGGGTAAAAGAGTGGAAAAATGATCCACTGGGTCCAAAGTGGAGAGGTCCTTATCTTGTCCTGTTATCAACCCCTACAGCAGTAAAGGTTGCCGAGGTGGTCCCGTGGATACATCACTCCAGAGTAAAAGCAGCTGCCAGTCCGAGCTAACATGGAAGGTCGTCGCCAACGAGACCAATCCGCTGAGGCTGAAGCTGACAAAGACCACAGTCTCGAGCACCTAAATGATCCTAACCCTGATGATTCAGAGGATCAACAAGTGGGTGTTTTGATGGGCACAGGCCCTGACCACCCGCCAGCGGAGATGGGTGTTTTGATGGCACAGGCCCTGACCACCTGCCGACGGGGGACAACCACAGGGTGTTTTTTAGGGGCCCGGCCCCCACCTTGATCGTCCTGATATGTTCTTCACTTTTGAAATTCCGGTGGGGAGGGATTGGGTTTATGTGGCTGTGAAAAGAATTGCCCAAGGAATTCTGACAATCGGGGCAGTTGTGGCGCTGATTCTATACCTTGCTAATTTGATTTATGGACTCTCACGTGGAGCATGCCCCAATTGTACAAATACCGCGGGGAAAGTGGATATTTCTCACATCTGGAATGGTATGCACCCGGTGATGGAGAACCGTACCATGTGGAGACAAAAGCGAGAAATATCATCCGAGATATTGCCAAGAGGACATTTGCTTGTGCAATTTAAATATGACTATGCTAAGAAATCTGGGCAGGAAGCATGTTGGGTGTGCAGCAGAATGCACCCAGAGACAATCCATATCCCATTTGCTTCTGTGCCAATGAACCTGAGTATGTTTGCATCAGGGAATATTACAGTACATTCTTTTCGGCCACCCAGAGAACAACCAGAAATGTATGAAGCTGGGTATCCCATAATAGGGTACATATATCCTCCAGAATGGTGTTTCCAAATAGGGCCAGATAAAGACACACATAAAAAGGAAGGGTGTTACTCAAGCAAATTCAATTGGACATCATACATATACACAATTGACACAGAGGGACACTCAAATTACCTATACATACAGTGCAGAAAACTCACGAGTAAACAAGAGAGAGTAATTGAAGATGAGTCTGGTGGGATGCAGAGTGTGCTGGAAACGACAAGACGAATGAGGCGAATGATGTTGGAATTAGCAAAGGGAACACTACACCTATCACCATTCATGTTAGAAGAGGGATACCAGGTGTGTTGTGGGAGAGTGTGTTACACATGGGTTCCACCAACAATAACAGGAATGTGTTATTTGGCTAAACTGGTCCCAATACAGAGACTAAGGGGAGAAGACACAAACACAGACACGGAACTGCACCCTAGGTACCCACTGGTGTTTGAAAGACCGAAGAGAGAGTTGTTTGCAAAGATGGATCGAATATGGACATGGCTGCCAGCATGGACTGGATGGGGAGGAGAGATGATGAGGAGATTGAACAGCTATGTCAATCTGATGGATGAGATCCTGAATAGAACCAGTATGGATATCCAGTTGCTGAATCTGGAAATGCGAGAGATACGAAAGGTGCAGATGATACATGACATGGCGCTTGAGCAGATCAGTGCAGCATTGAATGGATTGTGTGAAATGACGATGCACTATGAATGTTGCACCTTCATCAGAAACACTACACACGAAGTCCCAGATTATTACCAGGTAATTCAGGACCACCAGGAGAAGGTAGCACAGTTGCAGGGTTCAGCTAGAAGGATTGCTGCCGAAGGCTGGAATCCGCTCCGTGGGTTCGGAGCAATGGGAGAATGGTTTGGATCAATCCTGAGATTTATCTCACAGATTGGATCCATGATACTCATGGTAGTGGTGGTCTTGATCATAGGGATACTGATATACCGCATAGGGCTATGCATGTGGCCACTATGCAAGGCAGCACTGACACCCACACAAACACAGAAGATACCACTGATAATTCCGCAGGGAATGTTCCCAGCGAACGGGAAGTCCCCCCAATATTCAGGATTTCAGAATAGTGGAGTGTAATGGCTACAAGTGCCAGGAAAAAGATACTGACACTTGAGCCAAGGGGGGAATGAAGGAGAATCAGGCTGGAAGATGGTTGCCCCTATGAGCCAGGCAGCCATCTTGTTCAGAATATTGGTTCACCAAGTAAATAGAATAGATTTCATTTAGAGGAAAAAGAGCTGAGCTCACGTAGAATTTAAGGAATGCGTGGTAGATTAGAAAAGCTAACAAGAAATCCAGGCAGGATCCGGCCAGCTCTTGGCATAAGGGACACAGAAAGATTTATGAATGAAGCAAGGTCAGTGCGTTGGGCCAAAGAACAAAGAGAGCACAGAAACCAGACCAGGTCCCTGGCTATCTGAATAAACAAAGCCAACAGGGAGGGAGGCGCTGGCCGGAGAAAGACAGCACAAACAAATCACATACTGTCAAACTAACATGAAGTGTATCAATTTATAGTTAAATGTGGAATGTTCTTTGTGTTTATGCTAATGATGGGAGGTATTAACCCACGTGGGGAAGAATAACGTGTCAGCGGGAGGTGGGCTAATTGGGATGTACCTAATTACGTATTTTTGAGTATAAGACCCCTTGCACGGGGTGAAAGAGGGGCTCACTCTTAGAGATTCAATCCTGTGTGAGCACTTGTGTGACGACACAATAAAGATCTTGCCTTTCCTGAAGAGACTCGTGTTTGGACAATCCTTGCTTGTGTCTGGTCCGGCGCCGTTAATGAAGTGAACCTGATTGACTCCGGTTACAGTATGTCATGGGTTCAAGAACATGGTTACAGAACTACAAAGTAGTAAAATGCAAGATATTAACACAAAACAAATATACAGATTGCAGGAAATATTGTCATTATGTTACATGTTTACAGGTGCATTCCTTATTGAGGTATGTTAATAGGGAGCTCTTAAGGGACTTTAGACTGGGGGAAGATTTGATGGCTTCTGGGAGGTTATTCCATAATTGCGGTGCTCTGTAGGAAAATGAGGATCGGGGCAGGGAAATGTATTGATACCAGAATTGGATGCCTATGTGGGATCTTTTGAGTCTATTCCTCGTATAGGCCTTTTTTTTCCCTTATGCAATATTAATTGGAACATCTCCTATGTTGAGTATTATCCATTTCTCCTAGGGTTGCACCGATACCGATACTAGTATCGATATCGGTGCCGATACCGGGTACTGCAGGAGTACTTGGTACTCGTGCAGTACCCCCGATATTTTTTTCCGATACCGGAAGCCGGCATTGAGCCGGCTTCCGGTATCCGAGGGGCTGCGGCGGCTGTCCGAATGCTCTATCGGCATTCGGACAGCCGCCCCTGGAGCTCTGCGATACTTACCTTCCTTCAGCGCCGCCGGGAAAGTCTTCGCGCGCGCGTGCTCCTTGGCAGGACCCCAGCCGCGACCACGTGGGACCATGTGATCACGGCTGGGGTCCTTCCAACCAGCGCACGCGCGGAAACTTTCCCGGCGTCGCTGAAGGAAGGTAAGTATAAACAAAGTGAGCAGCTGCAGGGCCTGTCCGAATGCAGATAGAGCATCCAGACAGGCCCTGCAGCTGCTCTCCGCTCATACTTACCTTCCTTCAGCGACGCCGGGAAAGTTTCCGCGCGTGCGCTGGTTGGAAGGACCCCAGCCGTGATCACATGGTCCCACGTGGTCGCGGCTGGGGTCCTTCCAACCAGCGCGCGTGCGCGAAGACTTTCCCGGCGTCGCTGAAGGAAGGTAAGTATGAGCGGAGCGGAGGGGAGGGGGGGGCATATCCATGAGCAATGGGGCATATCCATGAGCAATGGGGCATATCCATGAGCAATGGGGCATATCCATGAGCAATGGGGCAATATCCATGAGCAATGGGGCATATCCATGAGCAATGGGGCATATCCATGAGCAATGGGGCATATCCATGAGCAATGGGGCATATCCATGAGCAATGGGGCAATATCCATGAGCAATGGGGCAATATCCATGAGCAATGGGGCATATCCATGAGCAATGGGGCAATATCCATGAGCAATGGGGCAATATCCATGAGCAATGGGGCATATCCATGAGCAATGGGGCATATCCATGAGCAATGGGGCATATCCATGAGCAAGGGGGCATATCCATGAGCAATGGGGCATATCCATGAGCAAGGGGGCATATCCATGAGCAAGGGGGCAATATCCATAAGCAATGGGGCATATCCATGAGCAGGGGGGCATATCCATGAGCAAGGGGGAATATCCATGAGCAAGGGGGCAATATCCATGAGCAAGGGGGCATATCCATGAGCAAGGGGGCAATATCCATGAGCAATGGGGCATATCCATGAGCAAGGGGGCAATATCCATGAGCATGGGGCATATCCATGAGCAATGGGGCATATCCATGAGCAATGGGGCATATCCATGAGCTATGGGGCATATCCATGAGCAAGGGGGCATATCCATGAGCAAGGGGGCAATATCCATGAGCAAGGGGGCAATATCCATGAGCATGGGGCATATCCATGAGCAATGGGGCATATCCATGAGCTGGGGGGCATATCCATGAGCTGGGGGGCATATCCATGAGCTGGGGGGGCAATTATCCATGAGCTGGGGGGTCAGGATATCCATGAGCAGGGGGCATATCTATGAGACCTGGGGGCTTTATA
>RXON01004906.1:0-70090 GCA_009667805.1 Leptobrachium leishanense
TTATATGACCCAGACAAATTATATATCGTTTTTTCCATCAGACTCGGCAGATTCATAATATGTCATTATTATATGTATACGTCATGTCCTGTCTGGTATATTTATAACAAAAAATGCAATAAAATATGAATTTTCAATATTTTTACAACGTGTAAAGTGTTTTTTTCACATTTTAACATGCGAGCAATTGCGGTTATATTTTGTATGGGGTGCGCTTGTTAAAAAAAATTTGAAAGGTCTCGTTACATTTTTTTTGGGGGAAATTACGCGATTTTTAAACAAACGCACCGCATACAAAAATCGTTAGTGCAGCATCATTGTTCACATTATAATTGAAATGGGAACAATATTGCTGCATTATCAAACCAAAAATAAGAAAAACTTGTTTATTTTTATTTTTTTTTAAAATATTTTTTTTATTTTTATTATTATACGCGGGGGGCGGCCTGAATTAGATGTCATCGTGCCGCTGCGATGACATCTAATGGTGCCGGCGGCGGTCCCGGGTGCTGGGCTGACATCGGGATGTCAGCCCGCACCGGGGGCACAGCGATCGGCCGGATTCCGGCCGATCGCTGGCCGCAAAGGGAGGACACGCTCAGCGCGTCCTCCGCACGCAACGCTACCTGTGGGGTGGACGTGCTGAGCGCGTCCTCCGCAGCGAAAGGGTTAATTTTAACCCCTTACCACCAAGAGGCGTGCTATCATGTCCATGCGTGATGAAGTCACTGGGCAGAGTTAGGTCCCGCAGGTGGGGCTAAAATCCAGTGGAACGTCTACCATGGGCTGCAGACGTCCTCCGCATCCTTGCTGCTAAAGAGTACCGGTTAATTCCAGACATTTTCGTCCAGTAGTATTTGTGCAAACAGCATTTCAAATTTGAACCTTTTAATCGTTTTTTTTTGTTTGTTCGTTTTACCTCATCATGTCAGCTTGTCGGCTTTTTCTGGCGGCTGGTCGGTGCTGTGTTCAGCTGATCATCTGCTTTTTTCGGATCTGATAATCTTGGCGTTTTTTTTCGAATTGGCGTTTTTGCAGAGGACTTTCCCTGCACTTCGGGGACCTTGCGGCGAATGCTGAATTCATCGCAGGGTGGGGGAATTTTATTCCCCCGAAGTGCGGGGAACGAAAGAACTGAATAACCCCTTATGTAAATGTTTTTTTCAGTAACCTGTAATCCAGTATTCTCTTTTAGCAGATTGCACGTTGGAGGATTTCAATCTAATTTTTTAGTCTTACCTAATCCATAAAATTATACTCATTATAAGGTAAATTGGTTTTAATAATTTTGCATTTTCTTATTCTTGCTCTGTCAGATCCCTCTCCGGTAACAAATCTGAATATAGTCAGCAGAACAACAACTAGTCTGAACTTGTCATGGGGGGCCCCCAATAACATAAACACAGCCACCTATTCCTATCTAATCATCGTATCAAACGGCAGCAACACCTGGAATATTACTACAGCACAAAATGCTTTAACTCACCAAATTAATGGATTGTCACCTGGAGTGAATTACAACTTTACTGTTTATACACTGACATCAGATTCTGTGCTGAGCACTGCCTCTCTGACGATCAATGGAACAACAAGTAAGTAGAACTGTATATGTGTCTGGACTTTACACCAGATAATAAATTATTACATTTTTACTGCATATTTTTCAGTAATTGTTTAATAAATAAATACATAAAGTAAACATCTGCCTCAACCAAAGCAAGTTGTTGAGCTTTGGTTTGCATTGACCCCGATATCACGCCATTTAACTCAGTACCATAGGAACAATGCAAGTCGGTTCGAAAATGGCAGGTCTGAAGAGACAAGCAGTTGTATAGGCTGCTAAGCATCTTTGGGAACCGTGTAGCAGCACCATGGAGGAGACAGGGGGCTCACCCCTAACAGCCGAAAGTGGCAACCCAGGCGAATCAACAATTGGGTGAATGTCACCCTCTGCAGAATCCTCAGTACCTGAGTCACCCACTCTATTCTCATAGAGTAGTTGATAAGAGGAACTGCCGGGCATCTCCAAGCTAGAAGAGATATGGGCACCGGGAAGAACTGCAGGGGACCATAGTGTTTTTGCCCTTACCAGGCAATGCTGCAGGGCCTCTTCAGGGTCGTTTGAGTGAGATGCCCTCCGCGGAGTGGTCAGAATCTATATCAGGTTGCTCTAATGGCGCTCTAGGCGATGAGGCACATTCTCAGGCCGCCGATCCGGTGCATGTGCCAGTGCTGAGGGAATCAAATCGGAAATGGCCGAGCATAGCCAGGCTCGAATTTCTGCAGTGGTGGTATATTCCTCGTGGCCCAGAGACATGCTGGCAGGGTATGTAGATTAAAAATTCCAGGCCAGGAAGAACACTGTGTGGATTGGAAGAGATAGAACCATGATAACTATCTTGTGCCGCTAGTAATGGAGGAGAGGCTGTCATTCCTCAAGCTCCCTATCCATGATGGCTGCAACTAGAGACATGCGTGGCAGCAGTGAGGGCCATGAGGTGAGGAGGTGCTGGAGGAGTGTAGCCTAATCTGGGGAGCCAGTAGGTGGCACCGCGGGGGACTTGTCAGGGAAACTGCGTCAGCCAGCCAGAAAACAGGCACTACGAGAAAAAAAGACTATGAATGGGGCAGGGGGACACAACAGCATTGCCATCCGCAGGCAGTTCAGCCCAGGGAACTGAAGGGGGAAACAAGGGAATCCCAAACAGAAACAAAGAAACCCCTAATAAAGAAATAGAAAAGGGCATTGGGCCCTCCAGAGCAGAGCAGACTCGCCTGCTGGGAAGCGGCAAAGAAAGGAATTGAAGATATTACTGTAATGTCTTACTCTGGATGAATGTTTTTAACGTTTTTTTTCTACTTTATTTTGTTTTCTTTTCTCCTGGGAAGTTTAATAAAGGAAGATATAGCAAAACATGAAGCCTCCTGTCTTGGAGTAAAATTATTTTTATTGTAAATTTCCTTACATATATGTATACTATTCTTAACCAGTATATGGCCTGTGACCTGTAATCCAGAATTCTCTTTTAGCAGATTGTACGTTGAAGGATGTCAATCTAAATTTTTTGTTTTACCTAATCCATAAAATTATACTCATTATAAGGTAAATTGGTGCTAATAATTTTGTATTTTCTTATTCTTGCTCTGTCAGATCCCTCTCCGGGAACAATTCTGAATATAGTCAGCAGTACAACAACTAGTCTGAACTTGTCATGGGTGGCCCCCAATAACCTAAACACAGCCACCTATTCCTATCTAATCATCGTATCAAACGGCAGCAACACCTGGAATATTACTACAGCACAAAATGCTTTAACTCATCAAGTTAATGGATTGTCACCTGGAGTGAATTACAACTTTACTGTTTATACACTGACATTAGATTCCGTGCTGAGCACTGCCTTTCTGACGATCAATGGAACAACAAGTAAGTAGAACTGTATGTGTGTCTGGACTTTACACCAGATAATAAATTATTACATTTTTACTGCATATTTTTCAGTAATTGTTTAAAAAAGAGATACATAAAAACATCTGCCTCAACCAAAGCAATATAACGGCCAAGATTTTTTAGTTTATGGTGCCTTGACCCCTTAAGGCTGACATTCCGACCAATAGCAGGTGAGCTTAAACACTGCAGCGTGACATAGCACACCCTGCGGCTTTCTGGCCCTCCTCCAGCCCTCCTCCCTTCATCTCATTGGCTGCAGGGAGGCTGCCTGACTGCGATTGGTCGCTGGGCAAGGAGGCAGGCCTCAGAAAGGTCAGAAACGACTGGGCGTGCTATTCCGCCCTGCAGTGTTTAAGACCACCTGCTGCCAGGACGCCATAGCATGTTACTTGGTGGTAAGGGGTTAAAATTACTTTATTGTCCATTTTCTTACTCGTAAGTATACTATTCTTTAAACAGATTTGCCCAGTAGATTTGTGTTTAGTTACAGAGAACCCAGAATCCCTTGCTGCATTTGCGGAAATGTTCTCTAAGGATCTCTATGCGAAAATGAAGTGTCTGATTTGGAAGGCTATGTAAATGGATTTCACAGTGACCTGTATTCTTTCTTAGTAGATTGCACAATGGAAGATCATAATCTATTTTTTTCTTTGTCTTCCCTAATACATATTTGTTTATTTTATTTTGAAATCAAAACCTTGTCATGTTTGGAACCTGCTCTGGCCTTTCCAATGATACCAAGCATGGCCCTGAATATTTTATGGTTCAGGAGATATGGGGTCCAATGGTTTTTACAGCGACCTATATTCTCTTTTAGCAGATTGCACATTGGAGGATTTTAATCTATTTTTTTTTAGTCTTACCTAATACATAAAATTATACTCATTATAAGGTAAATTGGTGCTAATAATTTAGCATTTTCTTATTCTTGCTCTGTCAGATCCCTCTGCAGTAGGAAATCTGAATATAGTCAGCAGAACAACAACTAGTCTGAACTTGTCATGGGTGGCCCCCAATAACCTAAACACAGCCACCTATTCCTATCTAATCATCGTATCAAACGGCAGCAACACCTGGAATATTACTACAGCACAAAATGCTTTAACTCACCTAGTTAATGGATTGTCACCTGGAGTGAATTACAACTTTACTGTTTATACTCGGACATTAGATTCTGTGCTGAGCACTGCCTTTCTGACGATCAGTGGAACAACAAGTAAGTAGAACAGGTTGTTTAGCTTTGCTTTGCATTATGGTTGATAGCAATTTTGTCATGTACATGTTCTTTACTAATAAGAATACTATTCTTAAACAGTTTTTGTTGAATTCCTGCTTTCTTATATGGTGCATCCCCACATATTACATACCACTCTGTAAAAGACAGATACAGCTTTGTATTTATGTGCAATATATATTTATGTCTAATCTTTTTACATCCATAAAACAGGAAAACCGTACAAATAACACTTTTCCATTTTAGAAATAATCATTTCTACACGTATAGTGTAATTGAAAAAGTATCTCAGTGATTCCGATTTTTTTTACTGAATGTGAGAATACCTCCTAACGTGAACAACTGTAATTGTTTTACTACTGTAATCCATATATCACATGAGGTATATATCATAACGGGTTTATTGCTAAATCTGGTATGCAGAGACCTACTTTTTACACCAGTCACCTTATCCTAAAATTCTTATTAAATGTTTTTAGTTGTCTTATTTTATTAAAGAAGGGATTAAATTAAATTAATTCCGGGCGTAGCTTTTTCTGTGATAGGTTGCCACAGCGATAGCCCTCTAGTCACACTGAGATTGGATCTGTCAGACCCACCTGCCATTCTGCCTCATCCAGGCGCAGCTTGTCGAACGCCCTGCCCAGTGTCATTGGGTGCCGCTCTTGTGACCCTGTCTTGACCTTGCATCATTGTGGGGAGCACAATGCGTAATTCTGCTACATCCCATCATCTTGTCCGAAATGAAACGCTCACTCAAAGTGCTCTTTTACGATAGCACCGAACGAAGTGACACCAACAAGTCCATGTCGTTTTGACACTATCAAGCGCACACGTTATGGCGCACAAAGATGTCATAATAGTAGCTGCCTATTTAAACCCATGCCATAACAGTGCTCATCGTCCTGTTTTGGTATGTGTGACCCTTTAGCATGGGATATTATAGTGTCTACTTTCTGTGTACCAACATGGCGTAGTTCTCAAGCACAATTGATTCTGCCTTACCAGTGTACCAACCCAGCCTGTCCTTCACTCTGAGATTTGGTTGATATTTTTTGTACCGTCCTGGCTCGTTTTCCACTTATGTATCTTTCTGTACTATCAACATCGGCTTACACAGACATTGCTGTTGCCCAGCCATTGCAAAGATTGGTAAACATGTTTGTTACGGTGTCTAGTGTTATCGAAGATTCTGGCCTAAACCCGTTACACACCCAGCCATTACAAGGAGTGGTAATCAGGTCTGGCTCAGATTTCTTGTTGTCGCCTTTGCTACATCTAGAAAATTTAGGACTGGTACAGAACCTGGATTGGACAATTTCTGGTGATGCCTGTGGGGTTAACCATTCAGTACTCTGAGTGACACCAGATCTTTCTGAACTACGTGACTTGTTAGACAGTTAGCAAGAGTGAAAACCATAAATTCTGAGCGTTCTGCAGCTTGGAACTATAGTTTGATGGCATGTTAGTCTCTGCCAGTGGTTCAAAACTTTTTTCACTAATCTGTACCCCTTGGCAGCCCATATTGGTGAAATGCATGTAAAAAGCATACAGACCTCACCACTTGCACACTGACCTCACACACACGCACACTGACCTGACCAAACACAAACTCTGTCCTCAAACACACACTGATTTCAAACACACACTCACCTAAACCCAGCCAATGCCAGCCTTCAATGCCACAGCGCATTGACAGCAGTTGATGGGACCTTAGCAGAGGCTTAGCAAGGTCATGAGGCACCTGGGGCAAGTCCTCCCCTAGAGCCCCCCCATATTCTTTTTCTGTGTATTATCCTGCGTTCTGTTCCTCACTAAATGGTAAAAGAGTTGCGATGAATGGGA
Organism: Leptobrachium leishanense; assembly: GCA_009667805.1. Lineage (NCBI taxonomy): Eukaryota > Metazoa > Chordata > Amphibia > Anura > Megophryidae > Leptobrachium > Leptobrachium leishanense. The sequence continues at coordinate 6,531 of RXON01004906.1, forward strand.
CCAGGCCTGGACTGGCCATTGGGCATGCCGGGCATTTGCCTGGTAGGCCGCTAGCCTCCCTTTGCCGGTCAGCCGGCCAACATAGCAGCTGCCCGGCGAGGCAGCCAAGGCCAACTGAAGATGGCGGCAGGCGAGCCCTATGACCTACTCAGAGGGAGCCAGCCAGCCATCGGTATGGTATGAGTATGAAGGTATCCCAGAGCTCCACAGTAATGTACAGTGTTTACAGTGGAGCTCTGTGAAACCCTCATAAACACTGCACATTATGAGTGTGTCACAGAGTGCCACAGTAAACACTGTACATTACAGTGGAGTTGTGTGACACCCTCATAATTTGCAGTGATTATGAGGGTGTCAGAGCTCCACAGTAATGTGCAGTCTTTATGAGGGTGTTACAGAGCTCCACAGTAAAGTGCAGTGTTTACTGTGGGGCTGTGTGACTACTTCATAAACACTGCACATTACTGTGGAGCTCTGTGACACCCTCATAATGTGCAGTATGTATGAGGGTGTCATAGAGATCCACAGTAATGTGTGGTGTGCATGAGAGTATCAGAGAGCTCCACAGTAATGTGACGGTGTGTTTGAGGATATCACAGAGTTCCTCAGTAATGTACGGTGTGTATGAGGGTATCACAGAGCTCCACAGTAATGTGCGGTGTGCATGAGGGTGCCACAGAGCTCCACAGTAATGTGCATTGTGTATGAGCGTATCACAGAGCTCCACAGCAATAAAACTCACAGTAATGTGTATTCTGTAGAACAAAAAATGTGAGCTACTCAGTCCAAAATGCCCGGGCCTATATTTTGTCCCTGGCAGGGCCTGACTGGGACTATTTTCATGAGCTATTGCATGCCCCATTTCCCTCCTCATTCCACCCCACCATGATGGCCCCTCTGCCTATTCACTCTCCCCCATTCTGCATGCTCCTTCTCAAGGGTCATACTCCCGTCCTCCTTGCCCCCTTTCCCTCTCTCTTTACTCCCGCGCGGCTGCCATACAAGGCTGGGAGGAAGTGGTATATTACACAATCACTTCCTCCCAGCGCTGTCGCAGAGGAGCACTGGGAGGGAGGAGGCGGCGGCGCGGCCCTTAGCCCCTCCACTGCTAAGCCATTTCACCCGTGTGCTGAGCTCATTATGATCGTTTTGTTCTTTTCGTGTTTAAAAGCGATTTGAAGTTATGTTTTATTGTAGGACCCAGACAAATTAAATATCCTTATTTTAAGCAGACTCAACAGATTCAAAATATATCATTATTATTTGTATATGTCATGTCCCTTCAGAATGCTCCGACAAAAAAATAAATGTAAAAAAATTTAAATTTCCATTCAGATTTCAATCATTTACAGCTTCTAAAATAATTTTTTTCACATTTTTATCATCCAAACCTTTGTGCTTATATTTTTTATGGGGCACTCTTGTTAAAATAATTAGAAATCGGAACTTGTTACTGCATTTTTCTGAGAAAATATGCAATTTTAACTAAAACTAACGTAAGCAAATTTTTTGACTATGAATAAAACACTGAACTTACTCCTGGCATGGAAAATTTGAAAGTGAGTAATGACAGTGGTATTGCTCATTATATATGGGACAAATAGACAATACAATTGCTTTGGAACAAAAAATAAATAAATGAAAAAATTATAAATTCTGTAATGCATGTTTGTGTGGGTTTTTTTTTTACATGACATTTTACATGGTCATGTTTGGTATTATTAGAAAGGCTCTGACCTGTATAATGACACCTAGCATGACTTTGTGGGATGTAAAGAATAGAAATAAAGGGTTCTAGAGTACCTCGCCTCTCCTTGCAGCTTGTGTCTTTGATGGACGAATGTGTAATAACACTTTGCGCCATCGCCTCTACATTTGGTCCCAGCATGGGAAATGAGAAGGTGAGTTAGGGCAGTGGTATTGTTTGCTTTATAAATCAAAGCACATAATGCCACCACCTTTGAAATGAGAAAAAAAAGTAAATTTTGCATCTAATTTATTTTTTCCATTTTCTTTTCTATATTTACACAATAAATGGTCATATTTGGTATCATTGGAAAGGCCAGACTCTGACCTTTCCAATAATACCTCACATGGCTTTGTATGATGTAAAAATCAGACACAGGATTCCAAAAGACTCCCTGTGCCGCAGCAGTGCAACGGTTTAGTTTTTTGATGGAACAATGCCATCGCTTCCACAGTTGCTGACATTGTGGGAAATCAGAAGGAGAGTTAGTGCAGCATCATTGTTCACTTTATAATCAAAAAGTGAACAAAAGTGAAGCATTATAAATAGGAAAAAAATGAAATTGTTATTTTATTATATTTAATCAATACCTTGTCATGTTGGGAACCTGTTCTGGCCTTTCCAACAATACAGAGCATGGTCCTGTATCTTTTATGGTTCAGGAGATACAGGGGTCCGAAGGGTTCAACACAGTGACCTGTATTCTCTTTCAGCAGATTGCACAATGAAGGATTTTAATCAAATAAAAATTTCTTCCCTAATACATAAAATTGTACTAATTATAAGAGGTAAATTGGTGCTAATAATTTTGCTTTTTTTATTCTTATTCTTGCTCTGTCAGATCCCTCTCCGGTAACAAATCTGAATATAGTCAGCAGAACAACAACTAGTCTGACCTTATCATGGATGCCCCCAATGACATAAACACAGCCACCTATTCCTATCTAATCATCGTATCAAACGGCAGCAACACCTGGAATATTACAACAGTACAAAATGTTGAGACTCGCGTAGTTGATGGCTTGTTACCTGGAGTGAATTACAACTTTACTGTTTATACTCGGACATCAGATTCTGTGCTGAGCACTGCCTTTCTGACGATCAGTGGAACAACAAGTACGTAGAACTGTATGTGTGCCTGGACTTTACACCAGATAATAAATTGTTAAATTTTACAGCATATTTTTTAGTAATTGTGTAAAAAATTGTATCAAGTAAACATAGGTCTCAACTAAAGCAACTTAAAAACATATTGCACGCACTGTATCCACTTCATCATAATGTAATTGTTGTATTGACTGGTAGCATTGGTTTTAGGCTAGGGTCAAACAAAAGCATTTTTACACGCGAACGTAAAAAAAGTGCGTCCGAACGCATTGATGTATTTTTTCACGGAATATGCGAAAACGGTCATACGATGCGCATTTTCGTGCGTGATGTTTTACGAATCCAAACCAGGAAACTTTTTGCGTTTGGACGTTATGTTGGCCGGACACGAGCAGGGTCTGACGTCTCCAAATCTCACACACACGCCGCTATGCCGCCGCAGCGCACTCTGTACGTCCGTACAAGCGGTTCTGCGTTCTCGAAAAAATGCGTTCATTTTCCACTTGCGTTGCGCAGCCGGACTTTCGTGCGACCGTACTTCGTATATTGGCCGTCATTGCCCGTCATTTGCTGCTAGTGCGGCCGTGATTAAGTGCGCCAGAACCCACGTTAAAAATGCGCTGGTCTGACCCCAGCCTTAAGTAGCTTGACAAAAATAATACAATGCCAGATATTTCATTGTTTGTCCAAACTATTAAGTGAGGTAAGCAAGAGTCAACTGAACTAATCTGATAATGTGCACATGAATGGAAATTAGGTTTATGAATGAACTGTGAGGATTGGTGAGGGGAGCGGGTAACCCCTACAAGCAGCACCAGGAATCCTCAGAGCCAGGATTGGCACCAGTCTCAAAGGCTGTTGGATTTGGCTATGATTTGCCTCTATTTGGCAATAGAGAAGCAAATAAAGTTAGACATGTGGTCATTAACAAGGACAGTACAGCAGGCAGTCAGTAACAAGCACAAACACTGGAGAAGGCAGAATTGTAGGTGCAGTAAACAATTAGTCAGTACACAGAAAAATTTACGGACACTATTACCATGCTATTGAGTCAGTAGAGCCACAACAGGCAATGATTGACCCTCCAGCAAAGAATTAAATAGGTGACCAAACTTTGCCTATGCTTGCATCATTTAGGAGGCCCAGAATGATGCACAAGCCCCTGAGATATTATGCACTGGGCAACTATAAAGGGGTGTCAAGGACGAGTGTTTCCCATCAGAATTTCCTATCAAAATTACCCTAGAAGACGTCGCGTCCATATACGCATCAGAAAATGACACCACAGTATGATACGTATCAAGGCCAGGTGTCGTAGAACAGCGTCATCTGCAAGACCCTGAGTCGCCTTACACTTGCGATTTGGTGCAACATCATTGTTCACATTATAATTGAGAAGTGAACAAAAGTGCTCCATTAGGGGAAAAAAATATCTATTTTGATTATCTTGTTATTTTTACATATAACTGGGCCATGATTGGTATCATTGGAAACGCCATGCCATGGCCTTTCCCATAATACCTCACATTAGACCAAAGAAAAAAGAAAGAAATGGAGGCAAAAATAAGATAAACCTCTGCACCAGACCTGCCAAATATAGGCGAAAGAAAAAAATACAACAATTTTATTGATAAACAAATATGAAGAATATTAAAATAGGTCCGTAAGATGTACTAAGGAGAACCTAAATGAGATGAAAAATGGATAGCCGAGAGCTGGTCGTCCCAGGGCTACAAAATAAACACACCCCAAACAAGAGATGGCAGAAATCACAGGCAATATGCCATACAGGCCATACAATAAATCATTGGGGTAGATAAATCCCCATACATATAGAGCAGAAGGGTGTACACCACATGATTTATATGTAATTAAATTTTTTTCGGTGCTTCTTGTATGTTCCGAGTGACTAGCTAGTGCTCAGAGTATCGGCTGGTTGGAGTAGTACTGGCTGGGTTGAGTAGAGGTAACATCACTGCTCTGTAACCATGGAGACACAGGTTTGAATCCTGGCAAGAGCACTTCTCCAGTAAGTGTCCTTGGGCAAGACACCTAACGGTACATACTCGCCACCCAGGACATACTTGAAAACAAAAGAAATCTCAATGTATCCTTCCTGCTAAAATCCTTTCTAAAAAAAAAAAATAGGGTGCCTAACTAGTGGACATGCCCCCTTCCTGTGATGTCACTGTCAACAGGAATGCCAGTTGGTTGCCATGACGACTTCACCTGCAAGACCACACATATTAAGGCAGGTCTGAGGCAGACGGCTCCTCTCTAGGAGCCACCATTTTGGATGAGGCATGTCAACATTCAAATCCGCAGAGAGCTGGAAAAAAAGGAAACGCAAACAGAGACAGAAGAAGCTTCATTGGTGATGCTTCTCCTTGCTGATACTGCTTGGTTTCGTCCTCTGTGAATCATTACCGTATGTTGCCATTGGAACTATAGAGATTTTACCAAAGGTGTTTGCAACTTCTGCAAAGACCAGCGCTCTTTGAAAACCACCATTGTCTTTGCTACCCGTCTTGCATTTGCTCAGTTTGACCATCAGCCAGTTCAAAAGTGAATAACCCTGTCTATGCTGGGTCCATGGTAAATGACTATTGAATGTACATAGTTTTTGGACAGTTTAGCTTTGTCCCAAAAATCTGAGAAAGATTATTTAACAAATTTGAGATTACAATTGGTGGTGTAGATGTTTCTAAATTATTATTATAATACCACAATTTAGGGTTATACCATTTAATAAATGGGTAAGTTTCTTGATCCAAGGAGAACTCTGCCATTCTGGGGTCAAGAAGGAATTTTTTCCCAGTATGTCTCATATTGGCGAGTGCTTCATACTGGGTTTTTTGCCTTCTTTTGGATCAACAGTAGTAGGTGATTTGTGAAAGGCTGAACCCGATGGACGCACAGCTTTTTTTCAGCCTATGTAACTATTTACAGCATCATACACATGGATCACTAAGTTTCCCTGCAAGTCTCCTTGTGTGGGACTTGATAATTAGCCCTAAATAGGTATGAATGATCCACATGTGAAGGGCCACAATAGCAAATGCCACTATCCTCATTCCAAGAACTTCATGAACACACTGAATAATTCAGACCACCAACTAGTAAAGTCATATCCTCTGGAATATCAACATATACAATCCTTATTAGCTAAATCAGTATCAATATCATGTGTGCGTTTAAAAATATATCCTTTCTGATAGTAAGAACATGTTTGAGATGAGTCGTGGATAGGTGTCCCTTAATTGGTTGAAGTGGGGTCACGTGATCTTCCTTGATAGAAAAGGCTGGTTATCTACATGCATATGATTGGATAAAAGGGCGGTCACGTGATCTCGATTGACAGAAAAGGCCGGCCAATCACACGTATATGTGTATTCATTTCATGCTCGTTAAATAATGTCAGGTGTCTCAAATGAGTATAATTACATGAACTCACAGAATGGGCTTATAAATCTCACCCTGTATCATTTACTGCAAAGCTCCTGATGAAATTGCCATGAATAACGGCAATGAATTTTGGTCAATGTACCTTGAATTTTTCTGCAACAATGTTGCGCTGATTTAGCTAATAAGGATTGTATGGTATTAGAGAGTCAATATTGTTATAGAGGAATCTTTTCTTTAATGTCAGTAGGTGTTTAATCACCAACCTCTTTAATTGGTACGTTCCATTATAACGTTAAGGAATCATGGTTGCATGATCCTAGATGGCTGTTTTGATATTTACAACATCACTTTCATGGGACTCTATCATCATACTTTGTGCCATTTGATAATTTAGAAGTCAACACGAAAGTGTATGAAAATTTCTCTTACCTATCTGCTACACTTTTTTTTTAAATTATGTAATATTTGTTTTACTTTTAAGAACATGCCAAAAATATGGATACATTTAAAATTTAAACAAATTGAAAAGCGATGCCAATCATATTTTTCATCCATTTGACAGTGCCAGATTAACCTCTCAAGAGCCCATAGGCACAGAAATCTGGAGCACCCCCTCCCAAAAAAAAAATGCCAGATACCTTTTAGTTTCTTTTGACGGGGGGGATAATTAACATTTTAATTTAAAAAAAAAGTGAAAAACCGTTTCACATCAAAAGAAGGGGTAGAATCTGTTGCTTTAAAATAAGGAAAAAAAGGAGCAGAGTGTTAGGGCTTGGGTTAACCCTAAAAAAAAGCACAAATAGTAACCTAACTCTAATTTCTAACCCTAGCTATGGAAAATGATGCTTCATTTGTCCTATAGCAACCAAAAATTCTGGGCATCAAATTATGGCTGCAGCAAAGGGTCTTTTTTAAAATGTGACTTTTTTACCACATTATTTTTTTTGATCATTTTATATATGACAAATCGACATTGCCTTTGCTTTGCAAAAAAAGAGGGGTGTTTTGGATTTTTGTTTACAATTTAATGTTAATATTTGGTATTATTAGAAAGGCCAGAGTCTGACTGCCCAATGTAACTTAACTTGAACTTGTAGGGTGTAAATAATGGAGTTACAGGGATTCAAAGAAGCCCCGTTCGCCTCACAGCAGAGTGTGTTTTAGATGAACCAATGCGTAATAACGCATTGCACCATCACATCCACATTTACTCATGGAAAATAAGATGATGAGTTAGTGCAGCATCATTGTTCACTTTATAATTGTAACTGAACAATTGTGCTGCATTAGAAGAAAAAAGAAAGAAAATTATATTTTAAATATTTGTTATATTATGTTTAAATTAACTTGGTCATGTTCGAGCTATACTCTGGCCTTTTCTAACGATACCTTATATGTTCTTCTAGCCCATAGGGCTCCATAGATACAAGGGTCTAAATAAATGTAAAATGTCATTTTTTAATATTTGTTTTCAGAGCAAGGTGCCCCCTGTGGCAGGCACCTGTAGGCACATGCCTTCTCTGCCTAATTATAAATACTGCCCTGCCTTTTGACATAAAGTATATATCATAAAATAGCATATAATCTATTGTGGAAACAATTTTCATACCTGGGGAAATCAGACATTTGATTTTCCGCATGAGCTCCTTAGTCTGCACCTCTTCTGGATGAGATTATTATTATCATTTAATTATATAGCGCCAGCATATTCCACAGCGCTGAAAACTGGGCACAATCTAGACAGGGTTACAATACATTGAACAACATTTGATAAACCAGTACAGGGGGAAATGAGGCCCTATTCCCATGAGAATTTACAATCTAGAAGGGTTAGGGGTGGAAACTGGAGGAGAGGACTGCAAGGTGAGAGTGATGGGCTGCAAGGTGAGAGTGATGGGCTGCAAGGTGAGAGTGATGGGCTGCAAGGTGAGAGTGATGGGCTGCAAGGTGAGAGTGATGGACTGCAAGGTGAGAGTGATGGACTGGTTGGGGCAGTGAGGTGTGTTAGTGAGTCAGGTGGTAGGCTTGCCTGAATAGGAATGTCTTAAGGGAGCGTTTGAAGGAAGAGAAACTAGGGGAAAGTCTGACAGTACAAGGGAGAGCATTTCAGAGGACGGGAGCTGTGCATGAGAAATCCCGTAGTCTATCATGGGAAGAGGTGATGCGGGGAGAAGCTAGGCGCAGGTCAGTGTTTGATCTTAGGGAGTGGTGATTGGTGAGGACAGGTAGTGGGGAGCTGAGTTAGTGAGGGCTTTGTGGGTCAGGATAAGGATTTTGAATTTAATTCTGCAGTGGATGGGGAGCCAGTGAAGGGATTCGCAGAGGGGAGCGGCAGAGACAGAGTGTCGAGTGAAGGGGATGAGCCTGCAGGAGGCATTCAGAATGGATTGTAGGGGGTTGAGGCGAGGGAGAGAGGGAGGCCAGCAAGAAGATTATTACAATACACAAGTCGGAGATGGAAGTAATTGAGAGATTGTGGACTTCATTTTCATGCCCTACCTTTTACTCCCGGCTGCGTTTTGGGAGTTGCACGCCAAAGAGCTCTACATGAAAAGCAAGTCTTTGCACAGATATTCTTCAGAGTGACAGATGTTCTCTTAGCATGGTTAGGATTTTAATCGTATTTTTTTTTGTCCTCCGCTGCATATAAAGGTATACTTTGTTATAGTAGATAAATTGGTGCCAAGAATCTTGCATTTTGGACTTATTTTTGTTTTGTTTTGTCAGATCCCTCTCCGGTAACAATTCTGAATATAGTCAGCAGAACAACAACTAGTCTGAACTTGTCATGGGGGGCCCCCAATAACATAAACACAGCCACCTATTCCTATCTAATCATCGTATCAAACGGCAGCAACACCTGGAATATTACTACAGCACAAAATGCTTTAACTCACCAAATTAATGGATTGTCACCTGGAGTGAATTACAACTTTACTGTTTATACTCGGACATCAGATTTGGTGCTGAGCACTGCCTTTCTGACGATCAATGGAACAACAAGTAAGTAGAACTGTATGTGTGTCTGGACTTTACACCAGATAATAAATTATTACATTTTACATCATATTTTTCAGTGATTGTGTAAAAAATTGTATCACGTAAACATATGTCTCAACCAAAGCAACTTAAAAAGATATTGCACGCACTGTATCCACTTCATCATAATGTAATTGTTGTATTGGCTGGTAGCGTTGGTTATAAGTAGCTTGCAGAACTGTATGTGTGTCTGGACTTTACACCAGATAATAAATTATTACATCCATGAAGTATATTTTTATATTCATCATTGATTGTATGTGGCACAATACATAAGGTAACCATCTGCCACTGCCAAAGTAAACACATTGCATGCACTGTATTCAATTCATTTTCATAGAATGGTTAAAGGGACATTCTATATATATATATATATATATTTTTTTTTTTTAAGGAGTTATTCAAAGAGAGACGAATTTGCCACCGAATTGCATCAAACGGTGAATTTCACCATACGGAGCAATTCCATGGCAATTCGGGTATTCAGAAAGATAGTGTAGCCCTTCACATTTCTGCCCCAAAGCATTACTGGGACTTTGAACTTTGGCCCCTGAAGAGAATAATGGTCTCCAATTGTCCGTCCTTAACCCCTAAGACCCTGTCTTAGGCACACCTTGAGTTAACTCTCCTTCTGCGCAGGGAGAGAGAGAAATCCGTTAAGAAAACACACGAGGCATGTATTTTAGTCTGGCATCTCTCTCTGCCTTCCAACGGTTCTTTGACACATATTTATACCTGTGTCAAGGCGTTGTCTCTTTATTTCATTGGTTAACATTTCAAAACATAACATAGTTCATTGGCCAGTTTCAATACAGGTCTGGTGACACATTTCTGGACCGTCCCGTGGCCTCGGCATGTGATTTCTTGAGATATCAGCATTTCTTCAGACATCAGCACTTTTTTTTATCACTTCAGAGAAACTTGCAAACATCAGCATCATTGTCATTCTAAAAACATTTGCAAACATCAGCATCCTTGTCAATCTAAAGACATTTGCAAACATCAGCATCCTTGTCATTTCTAAAGACATTTGCAAACATCTTGAGAAGTAAAACTTAATCCTATAATACTGCTGATTATCAATTTATCTTAAAACTATTTCTTATATTTAAACCTTAATTTATCTATTAATATTATAATTCATGGGGTGTTATTTAACTACTTATAGGGTCCTTCTTATAGGTTAGCAGATGGTGGTCTGAGGATTCCTTTTCCTTCAATCCCCTCTTAGAATCATAGTATGATCATACTATTTGATTCTTTCTTTGTTTCATCTATCTACTGTAAGTTAGTATGGGTTGGGGAGCGAGACCCTCAATACCCATGTGGATCAATATAGAACCAGGGGGGCTGTACCTGCCACGGAACGGGTAACACATGGCAGTCTCCCAGTGCCTATTTATCTTCCTAACCTACAGTATATTTTACTTCCTATTAGCTATTCGGCGGAGTTGGACATATTCTGCATAATCATTTGGAGTGGGCGGTAGAGGTGTACTGTACATCATGGTGGTGGGGTTACCCTTGGCCATCATTCGTTTCAGACAGGGCATGAGGCAATAGACTATTACTGCAATACAAAGAACAATTAACAATAGTATAATGCCTAGTTGTATCAGGGCCTGCCTCCACCCTTTAAACCACCCGAAGTATTGATCCCAAGGGTTATCTATACCAGAGTTACGTTTCATTTCTTCGGAGAGCTCAGTTAGTTTTTTTATGGCGTGGGTCACCTTTCCATTTGGGCCTACATTATCAGGGATGTAGGTACAGCATGTACCTGTACCCTCTATCATTTTGCATACACTCCTTTTTCAGCCAATATCATGTCCAGAGCCATCCGGTTCTGGAACGTCATAATGGATGTGGATTGTAGTTGGTCAGCGAGGCCTGTAAAGCTTCGCGGGTATAATTAACAAATCTCTGCTGGTTATAATATAAATAGTTAATCCAATCTACATTCTTATTAATAGTAACAAGAGGTGCTAGGAATGACTCAAACCCTGCCTTTACCTGATCCTTGCTTTAAATTCATCAGGGACCCCTCTTGGTACCCCTATAGCATCAATATAGACATGCGGATCAAGACTACCTTGTGGGCTTGGGACTTCCCTTTTCCTGCGACGTGAGCTAATATTTGGAATTTCCTCAGGATCCGAAACAATATGAAATCCCATTATGGCCTTAGCTAGGGCACATTCACCTGACCATTGAAGGGGCAGACGCGCCCTAATCTTGAGGTCTCCACATATCCAGTAGAGATCCCCAATCAGAAAAACTTGATTCTGTAACTTAATACTGTTGATATTGCTATAATTGGCACAATAACCTCGGGGAAGAAGGTGAGGTTCCTACCTTTTTCTACTGACCTATAGCAGGTATAGTTCCCTGGGTAAACATGTATCCCTTCTCCTGGTTGTGGGAGGCGTGTTAGTATGGGGTAGCTATTCTTCCAATATTCACATAAACTCTGGCTATCAGTGGTGTTAGTATATAAACTAAGAAAACATTCTTCTTCATCTTGCGGAATATTAAAAGGTACGGTGCTTAGATGTGGCCTAGCAGCACCACACACATAACAATTTGTACGGTTATTGTTTAGGGCACTAAATTTTACCCATTCTAGCCAAACATTTATATCTGAAAATCCTGTTTCCATTACTATGCTGTCTGCATAGGTGGGATTGGCTATTGATTTGGTGTTAGGTAGGAGAGGAGGAGGTCTCACTACCTCTCCATATTTCCTGGGTAGGAATGGGTTCTCTTCCTTCTTATAAATGGCCATATCTTGGAGTTTGAACTTGTATCGAGGGAATTTGGTTGTGGCAGTTGCGTATATTCCCATTACATAGACACCCGTGTCGGCCTGGGAAGGGTGTTGTATAGTTAGCGTCAATTGTACTGTCTGAGCTCCGCTTCTGATTGAGCACCGCCACCCACCTCTCCCAATCAAAGTCATACGATTTAATAGGCTTTGTCCCTCGGAACTGCGTCGTCGTGCGGCGCTATCTGGTTTATATCCCCATCTGTTAACTACGGCATCAGAGGTACCATATCCCATATTGCCCGTGTCCCACCCCACTGCGCCCCAATAATCACAATTATGTCCCCAGTACTCATCGGTTACACATATATATACAGTTGCCTTGTACAGTATCATACTGCAGTCACCTGATCCTTTGTTACAGAATGAGCCTATGGTGCAATAATCAAAACCATAAGTGGCTACAGTTGTGCTGGAGGAATTGAACCAGAAAGTCGTGACCCCGTTATCCATAGTCATGCCTACATCTGGGGAAGCAGATACTCCAGTAATGGTGGACAATAAAAAAACAACAGTGGCCAGACAGTGATGGTTTGGGTTGGGGTTCTTTCTGGTAGGGGGTGTGGACAATAGGGGTTGTGACATATGTTCCGAAGGGGGGGTAAACATATTATTTCAGTCTTTTTCTTCCCCCACATGCGTCTCCATACTCTTCGAAAAGGATCCTTGGTTGTCATCTTCTCCTTGTTGGAAACCAGGGCTTTCTGCCCTCGTGAGTGTCTCTTGGTCCGGGTCCTCTTCTGATGGAGGCCAAGGCTATTAGCTGCCCCCGTTAGTACCCTTGTTGAGTCCTTTGTTGAATCCGCTTGACTCGAGAGGGTCCCTTGTTGAATCCGCTTGACTCGAGAGGCGTGAATCCAGACTGGGCTGTCCTCTGTCAGTATAGCTGTGCGGGTTACGGCTACCACCGTGGTCTCTGGTCCATAGGCGAAATCCTCTGGTCTTTTTCCTTTCTGTAGCCGCTTTACCAGCACCTTGTCTCCTGGATTAAATGGGTGGGTAGGTTTGTCTGAAAGAAAGGGAGACTTAAATATAACTTCGTCTCTGGTTGTCTCGAGGGTTGAGATCAGCTGCCTAACATATTCATCCCTTATCTGCTCTAAGTCCCCTGTCTCCACTGTTAGCCTACCTGTAGACCATGGTAATGGAAAGGGTCTGCCCATAAGTATCTCGAAGGGGGAGTAGCCTGTGTTCCTATTAACCGCCATTCTGATTTCAGCCAGAATGATGGGGAGTACCAATTTCCAATTCTTAAAGGTGCCCCCTGTTGCTTTCCTAAGGCGGTCCTTCACCGAACGGTTCATTCTTTCGACCAACCCGGAACTTTGCGGGTGCCAAGGAATGAGGTATTTCCATTCCACCTGCAAAGCTCGGACTAGACTCTTACTTACACGTGAGGTGAATGCTGTGCCTTTATCGGAATTGAGCTGCAGCGGGACTCCCCATCGTGGGATTATCTCCTGTGTCAGTATACGCACTACAGTTTTTGCATCTTCTGCCTTTGTGGGAAATACCTCAGGCCATCGTGAAAACATATCCACGATGACTAGAGCATATTCTTGCCTTTTACCTTCTGTCCGAGGAATGTGTGTGAAATCTATTTGTAGGTGCGTGAAGGGGTGGTAGGGTAGTCTAGATGTTGATGGTCTACCTTGTGTGGATTGTTTGGGTAATTCCTAAGGCATATAATACATCTTGAGACATAATCTCGTACCAAGCTGCGCAAATTCTGGATGTAAAAATGCAGACTGAGTAAGGTGATGGTTGTAGCGATACTATTGTGGCCTACCCCATGAAAATGATCAATGAAAAGAGAGGCGCTACTCTGGGGAATACAGGGTTTCCCATCTTTGGCAATTAGGCCAGTATTTGAATTTTTTTGTAAAATGGGGTAGCACCAATCTTTTAGCTCTTCTGTGGTTGCATATTTTTGTAAGGTACAGAATAATTGGTCCCCATCCATTGTGGGAGGTCGCAAAACCGGCATTACTAGTTTAGCTATGTCCTGTTGTGCTGCTCGTTTAGCTGCTTGGTCAGCCAGATGATTCCCTTTTGCAATAGGATCTGAGGCTCTGGTGTGTGCTCTACAATGTAACACCGCTATCTGAGAGGGCATAAGAATGCTTGCTAGGAGGTCCGTGACCAGGGTCGAATGGGAAATCTTCTTGCCATCTGCGGCCACAAATCCCCTCTTTCCCATATCGTCCCATGGTCATGGACACACCATAAGCATATTTGGAGTCAGTGTATATCGTGACAGGTCTACCCGCATAGAGCCTGCATGCTCATGTTAATGCAATCAGTTCTGCTGCCTGGGCAGACTGGTAGGGTACAGGCCCCGATTCTAGAACAGTGTCAGGGAGTTGAACCACTGCATAGCCTGCATGATAAGTGTTGTCATTGGGGCGGGTACAGGAGCCGTCAACAAAGACAACATCTGCGTCCGGAACAGGTATTGACATGAGATCAGGGCGGGGTGCAGTTTCAGACTCAATAGAGAGAGCACAGTCATGTTCGAGTGGGATGGTATCTGAGGGATTCTTAAGACCCAGTAAAGCGTTTAGGATTGGTGCTGGACCAGAGACACTTGAACTGTATTCTATGTGCAGTGCAGGGTTGCTTAGCAGTGTGACTTCATATCCACTAAAGCGCTGTGATGACATGTGCTGTGTATGTATGCCCTTAAGTAAAGATAAAACATCATGGGTTGTGTGTAGGTGAGTTTCGTACCCTAATGTGTATTGGCTTGCCATACTAACGGCCATTGCACATGCTGCCAGGGCACGCAAACAGGCCGGCATCCCTTGTACCGTTATTGGCAGAATCTTTGAAAAAAATGCTATGGGGCGCAACCGGCCCATGTTCTTGCGTCAGTACCGCGGCCATGGTTTTACAATTGTCCCTTGCAAACAGATAAAATGAAAGTACATAATCAGGGAGGCCTAGCGCGGGGCTTGTCATCATTGCATTCCTGAGAACCTTAAAAGCATTTAACATTTCATTAGACCATGTTATCATATTGGATTGACCCAACAGGGTGGCTTGTCTCAGAATGTTATCGTAGTAGGAGCAGTCAGGGATCCACTGTCTGCAATAGTTTATCATGCCTAAGAATGACAGCATGTCCTTCTTAGTTTTCGGGTTGACCAGGCCCGTGACAGACTGGACTCTCTTCTGACTGATGCTCCGTTCCCCCTGTCTGAGAACAAACCCTAAATATTCAACTTGCGTTTGACACCACTGCATTTTGTTAAGGGAAACCTTGTGCCCACATTCCTGTAACCATTGAAGAAGTGATTTACCATCCTCCCGGCAGGCCTCCTCTGATGGACTGCATACGAGGAGATCATCCACGTATTGCAGCAGGACAGAACCATGGCTGGGGTGCCAGGATTTCAGAGTGGCCTGCAGTACAATACTGTAGACCACCGGGGCGTCAACGTACCCCTGAGGTAACCTTTTCCATGTAAATTGGGTGCCTTCAAATGTGAATGCGAACAGCAATGCTGTTTCCGGATGTACAGGGATGCTAAAAAATGCATTCTTCAGGTCAATTACAGAAAAATGTGTATGTGTCGCTGGAATGGATGAGAGTAATGTTGTAATGTCCGGGACTATTGGTGCAATGGGGATGACAAGGGAGTTAATGGCACGTAGATCTTGTACAAACCGTACTGTACCATCTGGTTTGCGGACAGGGTTAATTGGGGTACTGAAGGGGGAGACTACAGGTTCCAGGATGCCATCCTGTAGAAACTGGTCAATCATAGGACGTAGTCCGTCCTCCTTTTCTTTGGACAATGGGTATTGCTTCTGGTAGACCGGTTGACAATTCTCGTGTAACATGGCTTTGTAGGGTGTGCAACTAATGAGTCCTGTGTCATAGGGCCCATTGGACCATAATCGATCCAACTCTTGGAGTTCAGTGGGCAATGTGTCTATAGTCATAAAAAAATGGTGTTGTTTGTCTATAAACAAAGAAATTGATGGAGAATCTATTATGAGACCCCTTGTTCTTGAATATATGTTGACTTCTAGTTTTCCCAGGAGATCCCTCCCCAGAAGACTGATAGGACAGTCCTCTATTACTGTGAACACATGATATAAAAGTGTTTTACCGTCAGGAGTGGTGAGCGCTAGAGGGCGGGTGGAGAATGTGTTTGTGGATACCCCATTAATTCCCATGGAAGGTTCTGACTTAGCAAGTGGTCCAGAGTAATATTTGCTTTCTATCGTACTTGTGGTTGCACCCGTGTCAATAAGAAAACTAATAGGTTTGCCCTCTATGTGTAATGTCAACATTGGATCATCTTGCCACCCCCTGTTAATTGGGGGAAAGTCAGGGTATCACCCCCGGGCCCTTCATTTATTTTCCCTGTCCCAGTTGATGGGGAACCTGGGCGCATCATCGCTTGCTGTTTGCTGGGTGGAAAATTCCTGTCTTTTAGATTCTCTGTATAATTTCTGGTATTTTTGCGCATCTTCATCAGAAGCACGGCAGTTCCGGGCCCAGTGGCCTTTCCTGCCGCACCTATAACATGTTGATTCCCTTTCTGAGGTATAAGTCTGGCCGTTTGGTGTGTAGTTGTTATGAGTTGTCTGATTTTTGTTATTAGCATTATGTATTCTATTCTGTCCTTGCCTCTGCAGGTTATGGGTCGGCTTTTTTCTTATTTCAAAACACCCTGCTGCCTCTTTCTCGTGTAGATGTGCTTCAAACTCATGGAGGGAATCTGAGGGCCAGCTAGATACCGCCTGGCGGATGGTTAGCACCAGGGCTGAGTCTAAATTGTTCATAAATGTAGAAATAAGAAGGCTATGGCCGCGTTCTTTTGGTAACCCTGCTTCTTCTGTCCAACAGATTAGGAATCTGCGCCAGAATTCGATCACTCCCTCCCCGGCTTTTTGTTTACAGGCTACGGCTATAGGAAGGGATGATCTTGCTTTAAACGCCCATTTAAATTGGTTTTCTAGCTCATCCCACATTCTTGTAATTCCTTCTCTTGTATTTAATGGATAGCCCTCGGCTGATTGTTCTTTGGCAGGGACTGAGATCGATGGGATCTCATCCCAATCCCAAGAAGAATTTTTTCTCTCTATAATACCATCAACAATCAGTCTCATGTCTTCCTGGGTAAAGTTGCGTCCGTTACATGCCTTTTTGAGGTAGTTTAATGCTCCTAGTGGGGCTTCTCGGGGTTTAGGACAATGTTTAAGAATTCTATTAATATCTTCTATTTCTATAGCCTTTTTGAGCAATTTATCTCCTACTGTCATAAACGGAAAGTGATTTTGTTTCTCAGCGCAAAATGTGTAAAAGTCAGGAGGTTTTATCTCTGTTCCTGTTTGTGTGCGTGTATTGATCTTAGGGATCGGACTTTTGTTATCTTCCTCTTTTTCTTCTGCACTTATCTCGTCTATCATTTTTATGTCCCTAGTATCTTCTATTTGTGGTTTACTAGGGGCTAACGATGTACATTCGATTGCTGCAACAGCACCGAGTATTTCGGTGTCTTGGAAACCAGCAAGTGAAGGATACATTGAGTATTTGTAAGAGGGAGGGGGCGAGGGCCCCAGTCCGCTCGTGGGACTTCCTGTTTTCTCCGTAATATGCTTAATTCTATTTGATGTAATCTTTCGCTATTTAGACCATCTGGACTTGGTTTCTTGCATTGTTTGTTGGCTCTATTAAACCAGTATCCTGCGGATATTAACCACTGCTCTCCTCCCAAACACATATATTTCATATCCCATTGAGGGTCTCCTGCATAGTGGGGCCATGCCTCGGTGTCACCAAGACATAAGCCCTTGACCATGTCCATATGAAATGGACTGTTATCTCCTTGTCTGGGAAATGGGTCACTGCTCCCAACTGCCTCTGTCCAATCTGCCATATTATTCACCCAAGGGTTAACAAGATAGTAATCTGTTCCTCCTACCCTTGCTACATATTCCTTGCATGTTTCTCCCACCAAAGGAAGGGGGTATTCTTTTATCTTACTGCTCTGTGTACCCATTGTTTCTAGTACAAGTTTCAATATCAGAAAACAAATAATCTATTACAATATATTAGTATCAAGAGGAAAGATATATAAAGGGATAGTTTTTCTCATAGTGCTCGACTGCCACGAAAAAAAATTCCGTGCGTCTTCCCAAAACATGAGAAAGTCACTGACCCAGGCGTCTACGGGTTAACGGATTTCAGGCAGCCATGACCAATTCTGCCTTAAGAATAGGACAAGAAAGAAAGAACTTATATAATTTACTCTATTATCACAACTGAGGGACGTCTGTCTTACCTTACAGATCGTTCAACAGTGAATCTTAACACTCTAATATTCTTATACTCTATACATTTTATGAGGGTTAACGCAAGGTGTGATCAATTGGACATATAATGTCCCTTTTATGAGTGTGGTCCCTGACCTTACTCCTTTAAATAAAACGGCCCCTGGCAACGTTTTCTTTTAATAAACGGCCCCTGGCAACGTTTCCTTGTACACTATAGGACATGGACAACTAACTTTAGTTCGAGATAAACGTTGTCATTGCCCTCGTCCAGACAAGACAATATACTCACCAGGACGAGGGGTGACCGTTCATGTCGGCAGTGCCTCCAGATTGAAGAGAATAATGGTCTCCAATTGTCCGTCCTTAACCCCTAAGACCCTGTCTTAGGCACACCTTGAGTTAACTCTCCTTCTGCGCAGGGAGAGAGAGAAATCCGTTAAGAAAACACACGAGGCATGTATTTTAGTCTGGCATCTCTCTCTGCCTTCCAACGGTTCTTTGACACATATTTATACCTGTGTCAAGGCGTTGTCTCTTTATTTCATTGGTTAACATTTCAAAACATAACATAGTTCATTGGCCAGTTTCAATACAGGTCTGGTGACACATTTCTGGACCGTCCCGTGGCCTCGGCATGTGATTTCTTGAGATATCAGCATTTCTTCAGACATCAGCACTTTTTTTTTATCACTTCAGAGAAACTTGCAAACATCAGCATCATTGTCATTCTAAAAACATTTGCAAACATCAGCATCCTTGTCATTCTAAAGACATTTGCAAACATCAGCATCCTTGTCATTTCTAAAGACATTTGCAAACATCTTGAGAAGTAAAACTTAATCCTATAATACTGCTGATTATCAATTTATCTTAAAACTATTTCTTATATTTTAAACCTTAATTTATCTATTAATATTATAATTCATGGGGTGTTATTTAACTACTTATAGGGTCCTTCTTATAGGTTAGCAGATGGTGGTCTGAGGATTCCTTTTCCTTCAGCCCCCTTAATCTCTGATTTGCATGAGAAGGGTTTGGGATGGTGTTCAGGTTGGCATCAGGTGACCTCCTCAGCCAATAGAGTAACCTGAGCACATATTATTCAGCTCTCTAGAGTCACTCCCTGCCTGCTCTGCCCCCATACAATATATACATTAACAGGGTTATCCAAAGAGATTCGAAAAGTCACCGCACGTTCGGTGACTTTTGGTTCTCTTCAATTCGGTTCCTTTTGCCGATCCCATTTCGGTGACCCTGCGGTGTATTCAGCAAGCACCACAGGGCCGTCGTAGTGCAGGGAAAAGCTACCGCAAACCCGACGAAAACTAACCGCAAAACCCAGCGAATGCACGCCGAAAACCCGCAAAAACATCTGAATTAACCCGCCGAAAACCACAGAAAAACCCGAGCAGGAGCCGATCACACGCAGCAAAGCTGCCGGAAAAGCCGAGACCGCAGACGAGTGAAGTGAATAAATTCGCAAAACAGTTTGCTTGAATGTTTGAAAAGTGAAACGCTGTTTGCAAAGAAACTACTGAGCGAAAATGTCTGAAATTTACATATGAGGTCCAGGGAATGATAATAAAAAGGGCTGTTACAGAAAAAATAAGTAAACTTAAAAAAAAAAAAATAATCGAGAAAAATGCTTAAAATATCCTAAAAAAATCTATAAATAAAGAGACTCTTTACTGCAGAATTTTATAATGAACGCTTTATTAGATATTGAATTAAAACGGGAATATTTTTAACATTGAAGCCTATGGGATTCTCCTGAATAAACCTGCCGAATTAAACCTCCGATTGGCAGGGCATTTCAGGAACCTTTCACTGCTGGTTTGTGTTCTCTGAATAGCCGAAGCAGTGCTTTTCATGGGGTTTTCACTGCCCTCGAACAGGCACCGTATGTGCAGGCAATTCGCCAGGATTTGGCATATTGCCTGCTCTCTGGATAGCCGAATGGCCAGGAAAGGTAACCGAACGCTGATTTTCAGCGTTCGGTTACCTTTCTCAAGCAATTCGGATCTCTTTGAATTACCCTGTATGTATCCTTTTCCCTGAATGCGGAAACTCAGGACCAACAGGTAAAGCAAGAAGATATATCCAAGCAGGAGGGTGCCAGGGGGCTAGAGCGTTACACTAGCAATTCGCCAAATATTGGTGAATTGCCAGTGAAATACAGTGTGTTTCAGCAACCTTCAGGCTAGGGTCAGACGAACGCGGTGCGAACGAGCGTGCAGCCGCACTTTATCACGGCCGTAGTAGCAACAAATGACGGGCAATATACGAAGTACGGCCGCACGAAAGTGTGGCCGTGCAACGCAAGCGGCAAACAAATGCATTTTTTCGAGAACGTGAAACCGCTAGTACTGACTTACAGAGTGCGCTGCGTCCGCATAGCGGCGTGTTTGGGAGACGTCAGACGCTGCACACGTCCGGCCAACATAACGTCCAGACGCAAAAAGGGTTTTATTGATGATCAGTACAAAATCACGGATGAAAATGCGCATCGTATGACCGCTATCGCGTATTCTGTGAAAAAATACATCCATTCGTTCGAACGCACTTTTTCACGGACGACGCGAAAAATGCGTTCGTCTGACCCTAGCCTCAGCGGCAGTGAAATTCTCCATAGAGAAATAATGGTTAATCTATTCACAGAACGCTGAACTGCACCAAAAAGTTGGCAAAATGCCCAGATTTTCGGGGTTTTTCATTCGACAGGTTTAAACAGGTGAATCCTATAGGTTTCAATGGAAAAAAATGTCCCCGTTTTAAATTTTTTATTCAACCGTTTATTCTTTTCATTTGCAGCAAAAATAATTTTTATTTTATTTTTTTAGGCATTTTTCTGTATTTTTTTCAGCGACATGTTTGATTCCAATTTTTTTAAATGGTGTTTTTTTTATTCTGTAACAGACCTTATATATTTCCATGCATTTTCATGCATTATTTTTGTTTAAAACACCTTTTAAAGGTTGCATTTTTTTCTTTTTTTACCCGTGTTCGGCAGCTTTTTTCAGTGGCATTCGGCGGCTTTTTTCAGTGGCATTCGGCGGCTGATTGGAGGTGGTCAGCAGCTGTTATGGGGATCTTCGGCTGGGTTCAGCGGTTTGTGGCTGTATTCGGTGGATTATCAGTTGCGTTTGGCGGTTTATCAGATGCATTCGGCGGGTTTATAGGCAGTGGTCCGCAGATCCATTTGGCGCACTTCGGGGCCCCTACGGTGAATGTTGAATTCACTGCAGGGTTGGCAACTTGAACTCACTGAATCGCGCCAAAGTGAAAGAGCACCGAAATTTCGGTGAAACTGAATAGCCCTGTTAATGTTGCCTAAAACATTTCAGCATGTTAAAGCAGAATACACAAGTATTTCCTTATTTTTACAACTTATTTCTATTTAAGAGCCCACAAACTTCACCCTCTTGACCTAGTGTGTCACCCCTATCCTCTTAGATTGTAAGCTCTTGAGCAGGGTCCTCTCTCCTACTGTTCTGTGTGTTGAACCTGTATGTATATTTGCTATTCTGTCTCCAAATTGTACAGCACTACGGAACTTGATAGTGCTCTATAAAAACATTTACAACCCTCAAGCCTCTGCTTTAATATTCTCATATATATTCACAAAGCGCATGTCCATACTGTAATATTTCTTGTTACAGTAATATAGCACATGATCAAATTTACAGTAAGACTCGCATTTACGCGATTTACAGTAAAAATGCGCGCATATATTTACAGTAAGATGGGCGTTTACATGGTTTACAGTCATTGGTGCTTTTGTAGGGTTTAAGATTAGAACGTGCAGGTCCAGGGTTGCATTATTAAATGTAGTCTAGGATTTACAATAAGACAGTGAAACACAGAAAAAGTGTCCGCGCACACGTATTTACTTTATGTTCTTCGAGCTTTTTACCGGCCCGATACTTTTACTAAACAAGGACATTTTTCTTAATTTATCTCTGGTCTAATTTTTCCAACAAGTGCTAGTTGTGGGCTGGCTTGGTGGGGGTAGTTGCCTCCCAGTTTGGTCAGTATTGGGTGCAGAGGGCCACTCCTAGCTGTCGTCTCTGCTCCACTACAGACCAATCCACTCTCCATTTGGGCCGCAGCACAGTACAATCAGAAAAGCTGTAGCATATTAATAAAGCCATGGCTGCTGTGAGCAGTGCCTTGAGCTGCCGCTGTGAGCAGTGTCTTGAGCTGCCGCTGTGAGCAGTGTCTTGAGCTGCCGCTGTGAATAGTGTCTTGACTCTTGAGCTGCCGCTGTGAGCAGTGTCTTGAGCTGCTGCTGTGAGCAGTGTCTTGACTCTTGAGCTGCCGCTGTGAGCAGTGTCTTGAGCTGCTGCTGTGAGCAGTGTCTTGACTCTTGAGCTGCCGCTGTGAGCAGTGTCTTGAGCTGCCGCTGTGAACAGTGTCTTGACTCTTGAGCTGCCGCTGTGATCAGTGTCTTGAGCTGCTGCTGTGAGCAGTGTCTTGAGCTGCTGCTGTGAGCAGTGTCTTGACTCTTGAGCTGCCGCTGTGAGCAGTGTCTAGAGCTGCTGCTGTGAGCAGTGTCTTGAGCTGCCGCTGTGAGCAGTGTCTTGACTCTTGAGCTGCCGCCGTGAGCAGTGTCTTGAGCTGCTGCTGTGAGCAGTGTCTTGACTCTTGAGCTGCCGCTGTGAGCAGTGTCTTGAGCTGCTGCTCTGAGCAGTGTCTTGAGCTGCCGCTGTGAGCAGTGTCTTGACTCTTGAGCTGCCGCTGTGAGCAGTGTCTTGAACTGCTGCTGTGAGTAGTGTCTTGACTCTTGAGCTGCTGCTGTGAGCAGTGTCTTGACTCTTGAGCTGCCACTGTGAGCAGGGTCTTGACTCTTGAGCTGCCGCTGTGAGCAGTGTCTTGAGCTGCCGCTGTGAGCAGTGTCTTGAGCTGCCGCTGTGAGCAGTGTCTTGAGCTGCTGCTGTGAGCAGTGTCTTGAGCTGCTGCTGTGAGCAGTGTCTTGACTCTTGAGCTGCCGCTGTGAGCAGTGTCTTGAGCTGCCGCTGTGAGCAGTGTCTTGAGCTGCCGCTGTGAGCAGTGTCTTGAGCTGCTGCTGTGAGCAGTGTCTTGAGCTGCCGCTGTGAGCAGTGTCTTGACTCTTGAGCTGTTGCTGTGAGCAGTGTCTTGACTCTTGAGCTGCCGCTGTGAGCAGTGTCTTGAGCTGCCTCTGTGAGCAGTGTCTTGAGCTGCTGCTGTGAGCAGTGTCTTGAGCTGCCGCTGTGAGCAGTGTCTTGAGCTGCTGCTGTGAGCAGTGTCTTGAGCTGCCGCTGTGAGCAGTGTCTTGACTCTTGAGCTGCCGCTGTGAGCAGTGTCTTGAGCTGCTGCTGTGAGCAGTGTCTTGACTCTTGAGCTGCCGCTGTGAGCAGTGTCTTGACTCTTGAGCTGCCGCTGTGAGCAGTGTCTTGAGCTGCCGCTGTGAGCAGTGTTATTATTTATTATTATTATTATTTATTTATAAAGCGTCAGCATATTCCGCAGCACTGTACAATAAGCACAGTATAGACAGGGTTACAATACATTGAACAACATTTGACAAACAGTACAGGAGGAGATGAGGGCCCTATTCCCATAGGAACTCACAATCTGGGAGGGTTGGGGTTGGAAACAGGAGGAGAGGACTGTAAGGTGAGAGTGATTGATGGTTGTGTAAGTGAGTTGGGTGGTAGGCTTCCCTAAATAGGAATGTTTTCAGGGAGCGTTTGAAGGAAGAGAAGTTAGGGGAAAGTCTGACAGTACGAGGGAGAGCGTTCCAGAGAGTGGGGGCTGCGCGTGAGAAATCCTGCAGTCTATCATGGGAAGAGGTGATGCGGGAGAAGCTAGGCGCAGGTCACTGTTTGACCTTAGGGAGCGGGCTGGGGTGTATTTGGTGATTAGTGAGGACAGGTAGTGGGGAGCTGAGTTAGTGAGGGTTTTGTAGGTAAGGATAAGGATTTTGAACTTAATTCTGCAGTGGATGGGGAGCCAGTGAAGGGACTCGCAGAGGGGAGCGGCAGAGACAGAGCGGCGGGTGAGGTGAATTAGCCTGGCGGAGGCGTTCAGGATGGATTGTAGGGGGGAGAGGCGGGACAGAGGGAGGCCAGATAAGAGATTATTGCAATAGTCGAGTCGGGAGATTACCAGGGCGTGTATGAGTTGTTTTGTGGTGACAGCGGTAAGAAATGGTCGAATTCTGGAAATATTACGCAGTTGGTATCGGCAGGAGGAGGAAAGAGACTTGATGTGGGGGATGAAGGAAAGAGCAGAGTCAAGTGTAACTCCAAGACAGCGAACTTGGTTTGATGGGGAGATGGTGATACCCTCCACCGTGATAGAGAAGTCAGGAGGTGGGGAGGCATGGGAGGGAGGAATAAGTAGGAGTTCAGTCTTTGACATGTTGATCTTTAGGTGGTGGGAGGCCATCCAGGAGGAGATGCCAGATAAACAGTCACTGACTTTTGAAAGGACAGGGGGGGAGAGATCAGGGGTAGAGAGGTATATCTGAGTGTCATCAGCGTAGAGGTGGTAATTAAAGCCAAAGCTGTTGATGATTTTGCCCAGGGAGGAGGTGT
The DNA here is from genome assembly GCA_009667805.1 of Leptobrachium leishanense. Lineage (NCBI taxonomy): Eukaryota > Metazoa > Chordata > Amphibia > Anura > Megophryidae > Leptobrachium > Leptobrachium leishanense. The sequence goes on from RXON01004906.1 coordinate 31,504, forward strand.
AGATGGAAAAGAGCAGAGGACCAAGGACAGAGCCTTGAGGTACACCAACAGATAGAGGCAATGAGGAGGAGGAGTTACCAGCAAAGGACACACAGAAGGACCTGTTGGATAACAGGTCAAGTGTCTTGACTCTTGAGCTGCCGCTGTGAGCAATTTCTTGAGCTGCCGCTGTGAGCAGTGTCTTGAGCTGCCGCTGTGAGCAGTGTCTTGAGCTGCCGCTGTGAGCAGTGTCTTCAGTTGCCTGTGTGTGTTAATGTTCTGCAAAACCCACGCTTATCATCTTAATTAATGCCAGATGTGTCTAAAGGATTTATACTGTATTTAATATAAGGTGTAGATGTAGATCATATTTAAGTACCCGCCACCTCCACCAATCTCTGACATGTCTCCTTCCCTTCTCGATTGCATCGCCAAACTCCTCATTTGAACCCTTACCTGAAAGTTCTACTTTTTAAGTCTCACAATATAAAATACATTACAACTTCTTGTTATTTTTCACTCACTTCAAGCATTAACACCCCTTTATTCCACTTACATTATGTCAAAGGTGCTGTCATCAAAGCATTTCCACAGACTTGTAATTTGTGAATTCAATTTCATTAATTGCTTCAAATTCATCTCCAGTTGTACGTCTTACAGTTCATAATGTATGCTCATACCAGGGTAATCTTCTACTCAATTCTTGCTTTGTGCTCTGATTTAAGACAATGATTTTAACCTTAAGGGTTAAGTCCATATATGGCAGGTAATGAGTGATTACTGTAAAAGGTAAAAGTAGCAAATACACTCAAACAATCATGGATAGAAGTCCGCATGCGTGTGCATAGCCAGAGAGTGCAGGAGAGAAGGGTATTGAACAAAGGTACGGGACATCACTAACCTAAAGCAGAGGATCACTGATGCCATTGCCACCATTGATGAGGGGATGCTACAGCCAACCTGGCAAGAAATCGAGTACCGTCTCGATGTGCTTCTGGCAACTAATGGTGCCCATATAGAGGTGTATTAAATGAGGCAAAAATACTTAATATATACGTCTCATTTTGTAATGATTTTCACTTATCTGTCTTTTCATTTGCCTTTGTAATACATTTTTAGAATTGTAAAGAGACTTTATGGACACCCTGTATATCTGGAATTTTTTTACATTGTGGTTTTTATTTAAAGAATCCTTTTTTTTTTTTTGGTGTATTATTATCTGTATAAGCAGCGGATATTCTTTTTGTGCAAACAGTAATTCTGCATTTATTCTAGCGCCAATTGTTCTCATTTTTTGTTAATGACAGAAGGCCCAGGGTTAGGAGAAATGTCCCCAGCAGCCAGCAAAAGTGAGAAAGAAAGCAGGTGAGAGAAAGATAGAAAGCGGCACCTTAGTGATCTATGAAATGTCAAGTGTTTCGAGTCAGAGAACTTCATGAGAAAGGGTGTGGGTAGAAGCGAGAGAGAGGTTAGGATTCCTGCCGGGTTGTTGGGGAGGGATAGAGTAGTGAATCAGGGTGGTTGAACAGAGGATGAGTAGAAAGCTTTGTTAAACAACTAGAAAAGATTTACCAGTCACATTTTCCTTCCTCATTTAAAACAAATTTGTGTGCCTTCACAGTACAAGTAAATTGATATTAAGAATCTTCTATTTTTTAAACTTTTTTTTAATTGTCTTTTCAGATCCGTTTCCAATAAATAATTTGAGAATCTCAAGCACGACAACAACCACTTTGACCTTATCATGGGAGGCCCCCAATGACATAAACAAAGCCACCTATATCTACGTAATCACTGTGTCAAACAGCAGCAACACCTGGAATATTTATACACTGCAAAATGCTAACAGTAATGAAATTCCAAATCTGTTACCTGGAGTAAAGTACAGTTTTACTGTTCATACTCAGACTATAAATGGTGTGCAGAGCACTGAGTCTTTATCCCTCAATGGAACAACAAGTAAGTAGATCTTTTAGGCGTTTAATATTTACATGAGATAATAAGCGCTTATGTCTATCCGATACCTTTTCCGGTCACTGTGAAAATAAAACAAACATAAAATAAATATCTATCACAAATGTGTCACATAGAGGTATACTCCAAGGTAAAAAGAGACGTGTCTTTAAAAAATGGCACAACAATTCAGACATGATCGAATTTGAATGCACACAATTCGGCTGCGGCTGAATTGAACACGATTCCAATTCATAAACGATTTGGCCGCTGTCGAATTTCTCACTCCAGTTTTAGGGTTAGAAATATGGATTAGAAATAAGGTTTAGGAGTTAGAAATTTAGGGTTAGGGTTATAGATCAGGGTTAGAAATTAGGGTTAGGATTAGAGACTAGGATTAGGTTACCATTTGAGCTTCTTTTAAGGTTACATAATATAGGTTTAGATTTAAAACTAACATTCTGCTCCATTTTTGCTACATTTTAGGTAACAGATTATGCCCCTTCTTTTTACTCCACTGCAGGGTTTAGCGTTAAGGTTAACACTAACCCTAAATGTAGCCCCAACCCTAAAAGAAGCTCAAATGGTAACCATTCCTTAATTTCTAACCCTATCCCTAATTTCTAACCCAATGTAAATTTCCAACCCTAACACTAACCCTAATTTCTTACCCTAGCTAAGAAAAAGACACTCAATTCAGACGCAACCAGATTCTACATGTTCACAGTCAGGGACGTCTGAATTGGTGTGTCTTTTTAAAAAAATGCATTTTGTTTAACACAACTTTTTTTACACATCATTTCTATAGTAAACCCACTCCAAGCTCCATCACTGCACAACTTATTGCAATGAGTAAGATGCTGAGGCCATTTCCACCAGGGAGCCACTAAGGAGAAAAATCAGCACCAACTAATAACCCTTAGGAGCTCCTTGTCACCAGTTCTGTTCCAATTGAGCCACTGTATTAGCGGCCTGATCCATAATAACAGGGCGCCACAGAGACTGGCAGCGGCATTGCTGTTGCTAATATCTACAGACCTTTATAGGACTCCAAGGAGCCAAGCGCAACCCTTCGAGTTCGATCAGGAACAGTGGAAGAGTCTGGGAACTGTTTGTTCTCTAGCTCCGACTGCTTGTGTACAGAAGGAGCAGAAGACCATGCCACCCTGTGCACAACAGGGTAAGTAGGGTATTTTTCAAATATTATGTGTTAAGTGAGTTTGCAAAAGCAAATATTACTTAGCACCAGGGCTTGAGAACCGGTATTCATTTCTGAATAGCAGCTCTAGACATGAATAACTACTACATAATAGCTTGCTCTCCTCTAGGAAGCTGTAAAGTAAACGCTACGATACAAAGTACAGGCGCTGCTAATTTACAGTAACCTACTGCAATGTAGGTCGGTTGGAATCGGCCCGCTAGGGGCAGTATTACGTACAGCCTGCTAAAATGGGACGCTAAGGTGGAAAATCTGCACCTGCAGGCTTCCCCTTAACATTCCCATTTTAGCTCTATATTATGGAACAGGAGCTGATTCAGCAGCCTGCCCCATAATGCAATGCTAACCACCGGGATACTTCAGGTAGCGCTAATGCGCCACCACGAATATCCCTTCCTATAGTCCATAGGACGTCATGGAGGCTTCCGCTGCCGGGTCAGCTCACCTGTAGGATTTCACCTCTCGCGAGATCCTGCAGGTCTGCGGAATGATCGCGGAGGGAGATTGGGGACTTTTTTCCCCCAGTCTCACTCTGCTCCGGGTGGCCAGGAAAGGCAGATCGGGCCGCCTTCCTCGCCACGGAATGAGAGGTGAGTATTTGATTTTGGAGGGGATTTTTAGCTGGTGATAACTGATTCCGCAGAAGCGGAAAAAGAACTGAATTGAAGTAGTGTTTGCAACACTGTTCGTAAAAAGTGCCCGTTCTACTTGAAGATCAGTCCTTCACATGTCTCTCCAGGTGTTTTGGCCCACTCTTCTTGGCAACTTTCTGGTATTCAGTTTCATTGTTGTACTCAACTGCTTAAGTTCCTGCAATAGCACATTCATGGGTTTAGCTTCAGACTTTGCCATTCCACAAACCTAATTTTGTTTCAATTGAGCCATCAAGATTTGGACAACAGAAAAGACCTTCCTCCTCAAAGTGAGGAGAATATCTCCCTTATAAACCTTTGAAGTAACAATTAACTTTTACTCCAATATTTAAAAGCGTTCATGATGCACACAATTATTAAAAACAATCATCCAACAGGAAAACGATTGGTTTGTTCGTAAACAATCGTAGCCTATTACTAGACTTGCAGTAAGACGTATATACTCCACAATTAAGTCAGTTTAGTGTGGGGGGGGAGCCTGTGGAGACATCGGTTTGATCCCGGCAAAAGCATCTCTCCAGTAAGTGTCCTTGGGCAAAACACCTAACATACTCGCCACCCAGGACATACTTGAAAACGAGAGAAACCTCAATGTATCCTTCCTGGTAAAATCCTTTCTCAAAAAAAACCATTCACACATCGAGTGCTGCGGGTGATTCAATTTCAGTTACTTATATGCCACCAACTATCAGCAGACCAAAAATCGACGCGTTGACGAACTCCTGAGGAAACTGCCGATAGTGCGGCAAAGAAACGCGCGTTGAGCCAAATCCTGTCAATGGGCAAAAATGTTTCTGTTTAGCAACTAATGAGTTGCGCCTGCAAGGCTCATGATAATTATTTTTGACATTTGGTTGTCTTATTGAGTATGGTGGTTTGTAGCCCTTTGCTGTTTGGCTGTTATACTATGAAGACTGGTGGTGTTTGCAATTGAAGGGTTAGCACACGGGTCCCAAAGGAAGGAGACCTGAAGGGATTATTGTTTTCTGACCTTCCACCACCGCATAGTTATACCAATTGGTGATAATACAGCCTGACTTTGCATTAACTATAGGACAAGTAAACGGGTCCCAAATCAAGGAGACTTGAAGAGAATATTAGATGCATTTGGACAAACTATATAGCTTTATGAAGGCTGTTTGGAGGTGAAGGATCATTTTGTGGTCTGCTGATAGTTGGTGGCATATAACTAATTGAAATTGAATCACACGCAGCACTCGATGTGCGATTTCCCCCCACACTAAGCTGACTTAATTGTGGAGTATATACGTCTTAATGCAAGTCTAGTAATAGGCTACGATTGCTTACGGACAAACCAATCGTTTTCCTGTTGGATGATTGTTTTTAATAATTGTGTGCATCATGAACGCTTTTAAATATTGGAATAAAAGTAAATTTTTACTTCAAAGGTTTATAAGGGAGATATTCTCACTTTGAGGAGGAAGGTCTTTTCTGCTAATATTTGGCGTTTAATCACTGGTCTCCTAAATATTAGTTCTCTATCTGTAGGGATTGGCTTCGTTAGGAGGCTGACTCCATACAATACCATTTTCTATAAGATTTGGACAACCTTTGGTGGTTGGTCATTGCCTTGCTGCAGACAGTTCAGAGCATCGATGACAGATAAGATTCATTCCTATTGTTGGCATATTTTTTAAAAAAATACAATAGGGGTTATTCAAATAGAGCCGAATTTGCCACCGAATTGCACCGAACGATGAATTAATTATTCATCTCCCAACTAAGACAGTGGCACATGGGCATTTTGGCGTTATTTAGCCATCTGGGAGACAATACTGTATGATCTATAGGAGGCCACCTCCATTTTTATATTTGTGGAATTCCTAATTGACTCACTGAGTCCAACCTACTGTATCTGTTTATTTCCAATTGGGAGCATTGTTAAGTAGGAATATGAGGATAATTCAGTTGTAGCCTATATATTGGAAACGCCCGAGTGGGTAAACTTGAACAGGGGTCTGATATCTGTGTATATATGTATCTGGGGTCTGATATCTGTGTTAACATGTATCTGAGGGGTCTGATATCTGGGGTCTGATATTTTGGTATACATGTATCTGGGGGTCTGATATCTGGGGCCTGGGTCTGATGTCTGGGTATACATGTATCTGGGGTCTGCGCGGAGGGTGGGCCTTAAAGACGTGGGGCGTACTGGTACGCCCTGTTCACATCAGTGGCTCGCCTTGGCCCCTACCCACAGTCGGCCGTGGATCCTTGCACCAGGGCACTGAGGTTTCTAGTTACGCCTCTGGTTTAGCCTTTTTAGTTCTTTGGTGGATTCCATTCTTGTACAATCTCTTACAGTCCAGTCATGAATGGTGATATATCTGAAGCAGGAGTGGCCTTGATGTTTTTGTGCCTTCTTAGGTAAGTCACACATATAAAAAACAAACAGACATAAATTTGGACAAGGTAACACAAACAGCGGAGGAAAAATGCTCTCCTAAATAAAATGATAACAGAGCAGTAAATAATCACATGTGAAGTCCTCATAAATCACATAAAAAAGCGTCTTTATGTGGATTCAAAGATGCATATTCAAGGTGTAGTAATCATCACAGTGGATTTTTCAAGCTGAAAAATGCAGAAGAAAAACTGGACATAGTGTAAAACTGCAAAAATTTAATGAACAAAAACGTAGGTAGGATTTAAAACCACTCACAAAATAAGTGGCACACTAGGATAAACCCGTGTGCAAAAGCACATGAATTACAGACAATCCACAGATACCGACACAGATATTGTCTGTAATTCATGACTAGGTAAAAAAGTAATAATTTTTTTTAAAAAATAATAAATAAATTTAAAAAAAAAACATGATTTGTTTTGTGTGTTGTTTTTATTAATGCAGCAATATTGTTCACATTTCAATTATAATATGAACAATGATGCTGCACTAATGATTTTTTTCTATGGGGTGCGTTTGCTAAAAATCACGTAATTCCCCCACAAAATGTAACAAGTCCCCATTTCTAATTTTTGTACAAGCGCACCCCATAGAAAATATAACCGCAAACGCTCATGTGCTAAAATGTGAAAAGAAAACACTTTACACGCTGCAGATGATTAAAAATTCAATTTATATTGCATTTTTTGTCATAATATACAGGCAGGACATGACGTATACATAAAAAAATGATATATTATGAATCTGCCGAGTCTGCCGTAAAGAACGATATATAATATGTCTGGGTCATTTAATAAAATGTGACTTCAAATCACGTTTAAACATGATGAGCGAAAGCGGTAAAAATGAGCTCAGCACACAGCGGTGAAATGGCTCAGCAGTGGAAGGGTTAATGGATCCATATGTTTTGGTACTGCTCCTATTGGTCAGAGGCCTGCAGTGGCTTCAATAAGTAAATTAGATTACTGTTATAGCCATTTTAATACAGTTTGTGTTTCCATTCTTTTCAGATCCTTCTCCTGTAAATTCTATTACACTTGTGAATCGAAGCAACAGTTCCATAACCATTATGTGGACGACTCCAAGTGATGTCAGAGTTAAGGAATACGAGTATAATGTTTTTTACACTGCGACAAAGATCGTGACTTTAAATAATATTTATACTGCACCTGGTTTGCAACCTGGAAGCAGATATGTATTTAATGTCACTTCGGAAATTGATGGTATGACTAGTGTAATTTCTACATTTACTGTATACTCAGGTGAGAAATATCTTTGATTGTTCTTGCCTTTTTCTTTTATAAGATAATAGTATTTCAAGATAAAGTATCAGGTTTTATCTGAGACTTGTTTAGGAGAACCCTCCCTAAAACAAACAAATATACATACCCATTACACTGTCAGTTTCTCTTTTTTTCCGCTTACTTGTTTTATTATTCTTATCCTGTTTTAATCAGTCTGCGTGCTATAAAAAAAAAAAGTGCACGATCAATATGCATGTTTTGTTTATTCATCTGTGGTGTGTTTCGAGTAATGTTTTTTTTCTATAAAAGCCAGATCTATGACCGATGCTGCATGCAAACAATTTGTTTGAATAAAAAGGAAATATCATTGTTAACCCTTTCACTACCAAGCCCTTTCTGTTAAAAAAAATATCATATTGTTTATTAGTTAGCAAAAACAAGGTTTTGAGAGTACTAAGAATGGGCAACAGCACTAGCGACCTGCCCTATGGTGGGTTTCCACTCAGGTCTCATAAGGTTTTAGCTCAATGGTGCCATTAAAAAGACAATCCTATCACCCAAAAAAGGTGACTAGATCTGAAATGCCAAGGAAGTGATCTCTCCATGACAGTTACAGTAATCACTGATGATCGTCAGGAGGAGGGTATAGCTGACAGCCATCTAGGCACCATCTGGATTACCCTGTTTACTTATAGTGAGAAAAATCAAGGTTTGTGAGAGTAGCTTTTATTAGAAACATGGGATGCATAGTTCCCACGTTCCACTCTTAAATGTAGGGTAAAATGGCAATTTAGCACAAAGATTCGGAGATAGTTTAAACCAATGTAAATTTGCTCATTTTTAAATATCGACATATTCATTTATCCTTTAAAGAAATATTGCAGGGATCAAAGGTTCTAAGCTCTAGATGGTACCTCTTGTATTGCACGGACTCAAATTGAGCCTGGATACAAGCAGAACTGGCCTTTGTGTTTTATCCTGTAAATGTGATAAAGATAAATAAAAAAAAGGCCAGATTATCGGGATTTGTAGTGATCATAGTGAGGTTTTTAGCAGATTGAATATATATATATATATATATATATATATATTCAATTACGGGTAAAACCCGGGTAATCCTGACATTACCCAAAACCGCTGGGTAAAGCTGCAAAAAAAATTAAATTTCTGACTTTACCCGGGTAATCTTAGGACTAACCAACTGCCCTTGGGTAACAGTCTGGAAGAGCTGAAAAATTCGCACTTTACCCGGATAATGTGCAAGTCTGAAGCTTCACTGGGTAATCTGAAGAGCATCCAACCCCCTATAAAAGTGAATTTTGCTATTATCTCTGGATATTATCAATGAAAATGGCAAAAGACAAACATTAAAATGTATTGCAGATATAAAGAATATACAGAGTAACAGGATATGTTTCTTATATGAATGTGAAAGAGTTACATGATCTTTATTATGTGTCATATGTGCTTATATATCATTTATAAAACATAATAACCATCAGGTTACTCTTTATATAATATCTTCATAAATTAATTTTCAGACAATTAATGCACAGAGTAACATGACGGTTATTTAGTGTGGTTTGTGACTGGATACAATTTCATTAAAAATAATAAAAACACACAATTTTGTTATCAGTCAGATAACAGTTTGCAGCTTTATCCGGGTAATCCTTGGAATACAGTCAACTGTAACCGGCTGGGTGGAGTAGAGGTAACATCACTGCTCTGCATGGAGAGAGCCTGTGGAGTCATGGGTTCGATCCTGGCAAGAGCACCTCTCCAGTAAGTGTCCTTGGGCAACACACCTAACGGTACATACTCACCACCCAGGACATACTTGAAAACGAGAGAAATCTCAATGTATCCTTCATGGTAAAATCCTTTCTCAAAAAAAACCTGCTGAAAACCCAAGAAAAGCAGAGCACCCAGAGGCATTTGGATACTTTGCAGTTTACCCAGATAAAGTCCAATGTTTCGTTGCACATCACACTTTATCCAGCAACACAAGGGTAATGTGCGAATTACCTGTTTAAAACAGAACAGAAAACCGGAGTACCCAGAGGCCTCTGGATACTTTGTAGATTACCCGGGTAAAGTCCGAATTTTCATTTCACTTTTGCTAATGACGCCTGAGTAATGTCAGGATTACCCGGGTAATCCTAGGATTAACCGCACTTCGGGCTTTAACCGTAATTTATATACTAATAGAATATAAAAGTAATATCTGTATGTGGCATATGTAATGCCTGCATATGTAAATTATAGCTGCACCGTGTATCTGCACTGCCCAGGGATTTTCAATTATTATAATCCCCTGACTTTTATCCACGTACAGCAGTGAGTGACCCCAGAGCTCTCCCTGTATTCTGCCAAATCCCTTGCTGTTGCAATAGTGCAATATAGATTATTGAATGTTTTGCTCATTGCAGCTTCTTTACAGTAGCACAGGGTGACAGGAGTGACATAACACAGAGAATTGTATTTCCACAGCGCTTGCACAAATCGTGTATTGAAAATGAGTGCAAATTAGGCTTTGTGTGCCGATTTAGATTTTTCATTCAATTTCAGTGCAAATTCAAAACTTTTTTTGGTAACGAAAGGGTAAACATACACTGCAAACATTTCCTTTCGATAAAAATTCTGGATAGTTGTACACGGGTACAATGTTAATGCCTTTGTGGAATACAGATAAAAATGCTTCAATGATTTGTTTTATAGCAGTTACCGGTTACATGATACTGTTCATACTGTGAAAGACTCGGCCATCACATTTGTACACGTTTTTATAGGATTTGGGTCAAAATCCCTAAAACCAGGTTCCCTAATGCCGAAATCCCGACGGCCAACTTCCCTACAAAGACAGCTCCCTGACAGCCAACTTCCCTACACAGCCAACTTCCCTACACAGACAACTCCCTGACAGCCAACTTCCCTACACAGACAACTCCCTGACAGCCAACTTCCCTACACAGACAACTCCCTGACAGCCAATTTCCCTACACGGCCAACTTCCCTACACAGACAACTCCCTGACAGCCAACTTCCCTACACAGACAACTCCCTGACAGCCAATTTCCCTACACGGCCAACTTCCCTACACAGACAACTCCCTGACAGCCAATTTCCCTACACTGCCAACTTCCCTACACAGACAACTCCCTGACAGCCAACTTCCCTACACAGACAACTCCCTGACAGCCAATTTCCCTACATGGCCAACTTCCCTACACAGACAACTCCCTGACAGCCAACTTCCCTACACAGACAACTCCCTGACAGCCAACTTCCCTACACAGACAACTCCCTGACAGCCAATTTCCCTACACGGCCAACTTCCCTACGCAGACAACTCCCTGACAGCCAACTTCCCTACACAGACAACTTCCCTACACAGACAACTCCCTGACAGCCACCTTCCCTACACAGACAACTTCCCTACACAGACAACTTCCCTACACAGACAACTCCCTGACAGCCAATTTCCCTACACGGCCAACTTCCCTACACAGACAACTCCCTGACAGCCAACTTCCCTACACAGACAACTCCCTGACAGCCAACCTCCCTACACAGACAACTCCCTGACAGCCAATTTCCCTACACGGCCAACTTCCCTACACAGACAACTCCCTGATAGCCAACTTCCCTACACAGCCAACTTCCCTACACAGACAACTCCCTGACAGCCAATTTCCCTACACTGCCAACTTCCCTACACAGACAACTCCCTGACAGCCAACTTCCCTACACAGACAACTCCCTGACAGCCAATTTCCCTACACGGCCAACTTCCCTACACCGACAACTCCCTGACAGCCAACTTCCCTACACAGACAACTCCCTGACAGCCAACTTCCCTACACAGACAACTCCCTGACAGCCAATTTCCCTACACGGCCAACTTCCCTACACAGACAACTCCCTGACAGCCAACTTCCCTACACAGCCAACTTCCCTACACAGACAACTCCCTGACAGCCAACTTCCCTACACAGCCAACTTCCCTACACAGACAACTCCCTGACAGCCAATTTCCCTACACGGCCAACTTCCCTACACAGACAACTCCCTGATAGCCAACTTCCCTACACAGCCAACTTCCCTACACAGACAACTCCCTGACAGCCAATTTCCCTACACTGCCAACTTCCCTACACAGACAACTCCCTGACAGCCAACTTCCCTACACAGACAACTCCCTGACAGCCAATTTCCCTACACGGCCAACTTCCCTACACAGACAACTCCCTGACGGCCAACTTCCCTACAGACAACTCCCTGACAGCCAATTTCCCTGCACGGCCAACTTCCCTACACAGACAACTCCCTCACGGCCAACTTCCCTACACGGCCAACTTCCCTACACAGACAACTCCCTGACAGCCAACTTCCCTACACAGACAACTCCCTGACAGCCAATTTCCCTACACGGCCAACTTCCCTACACAGACAACTCCCTGACAGCCAACTTCCCTACACAGACAACTCCCTGACAGCCAACTTCCCTACACAGACAACTCCCTGACAGCCAATTTCCCTACACGGCCAACTTCCCTACACAGACAACTCCCTGACAGCCAACTTCCCTACACAGCCAACTTCCCTACACAGACAACTCCCTGACAGCCAACTTCCCTACACAGCCAACTTCCCTACACAGACAACTCCCTGACAGCCAACAGTAAACATACACTGCAAACATTTCCTTTCGATAAAAATTCTGGATAGTTGTACACGGGTACAATGTTAATGCCTTTGTGGAATACAGATAAAAATGCTTCAATGATTTGTTTTATAGCAGTTACCGGTTACATGATACTGTTCATACTGTGAAAGACTCGGCCATCACATTTGTACACGTTTTTATAGGATTTGGGTCAAAATCCCTAAAACCAGGTTCCCTAATGCCGAAATCCCGACGGCCAACTTCCCTACAAAGACAGCTCCCTGACAGCCAACTTCCCTACACAGCCAACTTCCCTACACAGACAACTCCCTGACAGCCAACTTCCCTACACAGACAACTCCCTGACAGCCAACTTCCCTACACAGACAACTCCCTGACAGCCAATTTCCCTACACGGCCAACTTCCCTACACAGACAACTCCCTGACAGCCAACTTCCCTACACAGCCAACTTCCCTACACAGACAACTCCCTGACAGCCAATTTCCCTACACGGCCAACTTCCCTACACAGACAACTCCCTGATAGCCAACTTCCCTACACAGCCAACTTCCCTACACAGACAACTCCCTGACAGCCAATTTCCCTACACTGCCAACTTCCCTACACAGACAACTCCCTGACAGCCAACTTCCCTACACAGACAACTCCCTGACAGCCAATTTCCCTACACGGCCAACTTCCCTACACAGACAACTCCCTGACGGCCAACTTCCCTACAGACAACTCCCTGACAGCCAATTTCCCTGCACGGCCAACTTCCCTACACAGACAACTCCCTCACGGCCAACTTCCCTACACGGCCAACTTCCCTACACAGACAACTCCCTGACAGCCAACTTCCCTACACAGACAACTCCCTGACAGCCAATTTCCCTACACGGCCAACTTCCCTACACAGAACAACTCCCTGACAGCCAACTTCCCTACACAGACAACTCCCTGACAGCCAACTTCCCTACACAGACAACTCCCTGACAGCCAATTTCCCTACACGGCCAACTTCCCTACACAGACAACTCCCTGACAGCCAACTTCCCTACACAGCCAACTTCCCTACACAGACAACTCCCTGACAGCCAACTTCCCTACACAGCCAACTTCCCTACACAGACAACTCCCTGACAGCCAACTTCCCTACACAGACAACTTCCCTACACAGACAACTCCCTGACAGCCAATTTCCCTACACGGCCAACTTCCCTACACAGACAACTCCCTGACAGCCAACTTCCCTACACAGACAACTCCCTGACAGCCAAGTTCCCTACACAGACAACTCCCTGACAGCCAATTTCCCTACACGGCCAACTTCCTACACAGACAACTCCTGATAGCCACTTCCCTACACAGCCAACTTCCCTACACAGACAACTCCCTGACAGCCAATTTCCCTACACTGCCACTTCCCTACACAGACAACTCCCTGACAGCCAACTTCCCTACACAGACAACTCCCTGACAGCCAATTTCCCTAACACGGCCAACGTTCCCTACAAACAGACAACTCCCTGACAGCCAACTCCTACACAGCCAACTTCCCTACAGACAACTCCCTGACAGCCAATTTCCCTACACGGCCAACTTCCCTACACAGACAACTCCCTCACGGCCAACTTCCCTACACGGCCAACTTCCCTACACAGACAACTCCCTGACGGCCAACTTCAGACATCCAAAATCCCAGCGGCTAACCCGAACCCTACTCCCTAACCCCCCTAACCTAGCACCTAAACCCTAACCCCCCTAACCTAGCCCTAACCCTAACCCCCTAAACCTATTCCTAACCCTCTAAACCTAGCCCTAACCCCCCCGTAAATCTAGCCCTAATCCTAACCTCCTAAATCTATCCCGAACCCCCCTAAACCTAGCCCTAACCCTAACCCCCTAAATCTAGCCCTAACCCCCTAAATCTAGGCTAACCCTAACCCCCTAAACCTAGCCCTAACCCTAACACCCCTAAACCTAGCCTTAACCCCCTTAAACCTAGGGTTAGGGTGTTAGTTTTAGGGTTAGCCACTGGAATTATGGATGTCTGGAAGTTGGCCGTGTAGGGAAGTTAGGATGTTCGGCAATTGTCCTGTCTGGAAGTTGGCCGTCGGGATGTTGGCATTAGGGAACCTGGCTGTGGGGATTTTGTCCGGCACCCGTTTTTATAGTCACATTATGCTCACAGTTTATTCCTTTTCCCAATGTATATGTTAATTGATTATAATCTTGTGTCTCCTTAGTTCCCAACCAACCTGGAAATCTTGGTGGGTTCAGTCAGTACCTCATCAATAAATGTCAGCTGGCAAGCTCCAAATGATCCCAGATGCAATTCCTATGAATACAATGTGACTTGGATTGAAGGTGCATCCACAAACACAACCTGGAAATAATAATACCTATAACACATAGTATGGTGATACAAGGTTTACAAGCAGGATATCAGTTACGGTGTAATCATTCACTCCATGATCGGTGATGCTAGTAGTGAACCAAGTACAATTTATCTTCTGACAGGTAAGTGTACTCTTGACTTTATGAATATTGAATTACGTGCTCGATGTGTGAAAATGTCACATTGCTTAAACAAATAAGAAATATAGTGGAAGGAGATTGCGGCGCCATAAAAATAACTGTCAGGATACTGTAAAAAAATAACAATAGTACAAATACAAGTAAACAACTTAAGTTCAATACTCTCAATACATCTGCGACTCCAAGAAACCAATAAACTAAGATTACTATTGACATTAGTATTCACATGCACTAAAGCAATAAAGGTTAGAAGTGTCTGAATTATTATATGTGGGAGATCAATAGTAACCACTTTGTTAAGAAATAAAAGGTGGTGGCGGAGCTTAAACGCCATGGTGGAAGGATGTGTTTATCAGAAGCTCTGCCAGTGGGCTCCTATTGAAGATATTTACGTCCTTTTCAGGTGGACTTTTGGCCCCACCTTGCTCCCTTGCAGCAGAGAGTATACGGTGTCCCAGGAACTGGGTTCTACCCCTCGGGAGGTCCAGCAGTCTGTTGTTGGTGGGTCTCTTGGGTTCTTTGCTTGGTGGCCATCTTGGCAGCTGCATGGCTGTCGACCAATGCTACGTCATGCCTGACAGCAGTTTCAGTCAGCTGTATTTGCTATTCCTGGAGAGGCAAGAATAGAGCACTGCACAAAAGAATGAGAAAAGCGCCTCTGCAAATCCCACAACCATAAGAGGGCAAATATCCCCATCTACACACTCAGGGCCATATTACATACTTGGTGCTAACTTAACCATAGCTGTTGTAAACTTAAAAGCCCCATAGGCTATAATGGCTCTGGGAAGTTTACAACAGCTCTGGTTAAGTTAGAGCAAACTATGTAATATGGCCCTCAGTGTTTATGTACCGTGTGTGGCTTTAAACCAGTTGGACGCATTTATTAGTAATACATATACTCGTGGTACTGGAGTTCCTGGGTACATGTAAAAAATGCAGAAATACACACACATTGCGCAGTATGTATATACAAATATTATATCCAACACATGTGACAATGGTTCACTCACATGGAGTAGAGCCTATAAAATTCAAGGCTCAATATATAGGCGGTGGGTTCCTTCAGGGATGACCCGGCCCGTTTTCTTGTGTTCTTGAGATGGATCACATAAGCCATAAAGAGAAAGCACAAAGATGGACCATAGCGTATTATGTTTTAAACTAGGTGGAAAGCCTGCCCAGAGGGCAGTCTATTGTTAAGCGAAGCAGCTCACATGGGTAGATTTGCCCCAGCTCACATGGGTATAATTGCCCCAGCTCACATGGGTATAATTGCCCCAGCTCACATGGGTATATTTGCCCCAGCTCACATGGGTATAATCGCCCCAGATCACATGGGTATATATTCCCCCAGCTCACATGGGTATATATTCCCCAGCTCACATGGGTATATTTGCCCCAGCTCACTTGGGTATATTTGCCCCCCTCTCACATGGGTATATTTGCCCCCCAGCTCACATGGGTATAATTGCCCCAGCTCACATGGGTATATTTGCCCCCAGCTCACATGGGTATAATTACCCCAGCTCACATGGATATATTTGCCCCAGCTCACATGGGTATAATCGCCCCCAGGTCACATGGGTATATATTCCCCCAGCTCACATGGGTATATATTCCCCCAGCTCACATGGGTATATTTGCCCCGCTTACATGGGTATATTTGCCCCCGCTCACATGGGTATATTTGCACCCCAGCTCACATGGGTATATTTGCCCCCCAGCTCACATGGGTATATTTGCCCCCCAGCTCGTATGGGTATATTTGCCCCAGCTCACATGGGTATAATTGCCCCCAGCTCACATGGGTATAATTGCCCCCAGCTCACATGGGTAAAATTGCCCCCAGCTCACATGGGTATTATGGCCCCCGCTCACATGGGAATTTTTGCCCCCAGCTCCTGTGGGTATAGTTGCCCCCAGCTCCTGTGGGTATAGTTGCCCCCAGCTGGTATAGTTGCCCCCAGCTCCCGTGGGTATAAGTGCTCCCAGCTCACGTGGTTTAAAGTGCCCCCAACTAAGATGCTGGATGCGCGCGCAGCCTGTACCTGTCGGCCGCGCACGCATCCAGGAGAACAGGAAGCGCGCGCAGCCGCCGGATAGAGGCTGCGCGTGCATCCTGTAGAGCCGGATGCGCTCAGAGCAGACGGCGATAGGCAGTGGCGTAGCGTGGGTTGTCAGCGCCCGGGGCCAGCCAAGAATTGTGCGCCCCCCCCAACCTGTGGACACGTTATTGATATTGCCCCAGCCAGCTCACACATGGATACTGCCCCAGCTCACACATGGATATTGCCCCAGCTCACACATGGATATGCCCCAGCTCATGGATATGCCCCAGCTCACACATGGATATGCCCCAGCTCACACATGGATATGCCCCAGCTCATGGATATGCCCCAGCTCACAAATGGATATACTGCCCCAGCTCATGGATATACTGCCCCAGCAGCTCATGAATATACTGCCCCAGCACATGGAAATACTGCCCCAGCTCATGGATATTGCCCCAGCTCATGGATATACTGCCCCAGCTCATGGATACTGCCCCAGCTCATGGATATACTGCCCCAGCTCATGGATATACTGCCCCAGCTCATGGATATACTGCCCCAGCTCGTGGATATTGCCCCAGCTCGTGGATATACTGCCCCAGCTCGTGGATATACTGCCCCAGCTCATGTATATACTGCCCCAGCTCGTGGATATACTGCCCCAGCTCATGGATATACTGCCCCAGCTCATGGATATACTGCCCCAGCTCATAGATATACTGCCCCAGCTCGTGGATATACTGCCCCAGCTCATGGATATACTGCCCCAGCTCTTGGATATTGCCCCAGCTCATGGATATACTGCCCCAGCTCATGGATATACTGCCCCAGCTCATAGATATTGCCCCAGCTCGTGGATATACTGCCCCAGCTTGTGGATATACTGCCCCAGCTCGTGGATATACTGCCCCAGCTCGTGGATATACTGCCCCAGCTCATAGATATTGCCCCAGCTCATGGATATACTGCCCCAGCTCATGCATATACTGCCCCAGCTCATAGATATTGCCCCAGCTCGTGGATATACTGCCCCAGCTCATAGATATTGCCCCAGCTCGTGGATATACTGCCCCAGCTCATGGATATACTGCCCCAGCTCGTGGATATACTGCCCCAGCTCGTGGATATACTTCCCCAGCTCGTGGATATACTGCCCCAGCTCATGGATATACTGCCCCAGCTCATAGATATTGCCCCAGCTCATGGATATACTGCCCCAGCTCGTGGATATTGCCCCAGCTCGTGGATATTGCCCCCCAGCTCATGGAGATACTGCCCCAGCTCGTGGATATTGCCCAAGCTCGTGGATATTGCCCCCCAGCTCATGGAGATACTGCCCCAGCTCGTGGATATACTGCCCCCCAAGCTCTCATGGATATGCCCCAGCTCAGACCCCAGACCAGACATGGGGCGGCTGTTCGAATGCTCTATCGGCATTCAGACAGCCGCCCCTGGAGCTCTGTCTCCGGCATACTTACCTGCCTGAGCGGCGAAGGGAAAGTTTCCCCGCTTCCGCTCATTGAAGGACCCAAGCCGCGGTCACATGGGACTCCCACGTGACCGCGGCTTGGGTCCTTCAAAGAGCGGAAGCAAGGAAAATTTCCCTTCGCCGCTCAGGGGTTGGATGCACGCGCGGCAGCCGGGTAGAGGCTGCGAGCGCATCCGGTTCTACAGGATGCGCGCGCAGCCTCTACCCGGCTGCTGCGTGCGCATCTTGTAACCGCCGCGGCAAGCGCACAGCCGGCTCGTGCCGCGGCGGTTGCATGCGCGCGCAGCCAACCGCCTCTGGTTGCGCGCGCATGTGCAGTACAGGCTTGGCGACGGACACGCCAAGCCTTACTGCATTATAGGATAGATGAGCAATATTTTATAGCCCACAATAGAATGAACTCACGTGGTTTAGAGCCTGTGTGGTGTCCACTGGCTCTGTAAATGTGCATAGGTGTAATCGGGATACACCTATCCCCTTGAAATGAACGGAGGAATCCTTCTCTCTCCAACAAATAAAAATGTATTAAATAAACACGATAAAAATGTTATTGTGTTTTTTTTTTATTGTCTTTTCTTTCTTTTTTTAATGAAGGGACCCACCGCCTATATATTGAGCCTTGAATTTTATAGGCTCTACTCCATGTGAGTGAACCATTGTCACATGTGTTGGATATAATATTTGTATATACATACACTATATTGTCAAAAGTATTCGCTCACCTGCCTTGACTCGCATATGAACTTGTGAGCGAATACTGTTGGCAATATAGTGTACTGCACAATGTGTGTGTATTTCTGCTTTTTTTACATGTACCCAGGAACTCCAGTACCACGAGTATATGTATACTGATAAATGTGTCCAACTGGTTTAAAGCCATAGGGCCATATTACATACTTGGTGCTAACTTAACCAGAGCAGTTGTAAAACTTAAAACCTCCATAGGCTATAATGGCTCTGGGAAGTTTACAACAGCTCTGGTTAAGTTAGCACCAACTATGTAATATGGCCCTGAGTGTGTAGATGGTGATATTTGCCCTCTTATGGTTGTGGGATTTGCAGAGGCGCTTTTCTCATTCTTTTGTGCTGTTATCTTTTGTGTGGGTTTTGTAGGGGAAGCCTATAGAGAATATAGCTGCCGTGCTGTCTCAAAACGTGAGACCATTCCCTCCGTTATTTTGCCGTTTTAGCTCCCCCTTTTCTGTTTCCTGTTTTAAGAAAAGAGCACTACCTGGGGTGATGGGGGGCCAAGTTCCCTAGAGGATGCTTGCCACCTTAGAAGAACAGTCGACATCCATGAGGGATGGCATGGGGCTCGATGGCCCAACTGCGAGTGCAGCAATTTTGGAGGTCATGTTATCTCACCTCGAGCCACCTAATACTTCTCCGCAAGCAGTAGATGCCAGCACCTCTCCATTAACAACGGGGGAACTGGCCAGGATTATGGAGGCGTTTCGGAAAGAGTGGCACTCTGTCATTTGGGACGCTTAATGGATAGGGAACATGCCTGTGGCCTCTGTGATAGTCGAGCAGCATGGGGTTGTGGAGTCTGAGTGGGTCCACTGCTTTACCACAGGAGGGGGGGTTCAGGGACCCAGGAGGAGCCAGTGGGAAGAAGACAAAAATATAGAATAAATATAAAGAGAATAGAGAAAAGATTATAGGAAAGTAAATGAATCTGTATTCAGGAGAAGGGAATGGAGTGTACTCACTGCCCACGCTCCCTTTTCACGCACTGACACTCATCAGCAGACTGGGGGGCTCAGTATGGACATTTACACCCTTTGCCTGCCTCCATCCTGAGAGATGCTCATATCTCTGTCTCTCTTCTCTGCCCAGCCATTCACAGCGGCCTCTGTGCTGAATATCAGCTCTTACAGTTACAAGTATCTATAAAGGGCCAACAAGTTCTGTAGCGCTGTACAATGGGAGAGACAGAAGAACAAATATACTGTACATACACGTTACACGCACAGAACAGTAGGAGAGAGGACACTGCTCGAGAGCTTACAATCTAAGAGGAGAGGGGTGACACACTAGGTGAGGTGAATAGAGTACAAGACGTATCGGGGTGCATGCAGGCTGGGTGAGAAGATGGAGCAAGGAATGGACATTGGGGGATTGCGGTACGGTGTCTCTCTTCCCCTGTCCTGTCAGTGACCCACCACAAACTGCCTGTGCTGTATGGGAGCTCTCCCTCTTCCCTGCGCTTCTCTGCAGGCAGACTGATGTTGGAAAGAGGCTCTGCACATCCTGAATGATTTGACCAGAGCACTGGGAGGAGGGGGGGGGGGGACAGTGGCAACTACATTTATTACATTCAAAGAATTTTGGGAATTCATTTAACTCCTGGATGTTTTAGGTATCCTATACAAGCTCCGCGTTTCACACTTTGCCCTTAACATAGAGTTTCAAAATCCTGTTTGGTATGCTGAAAGAGATCCTATGT
Source organism: Leptobrachium leishanense (assembly GCA_009667805.1). Lineage (NCBI taxonomy): Eukaryota > Metazoa > Chordata > Amphibia > Anura > Megophryidae > Leptobrachium > Leptobrachium leishanense. The sequence goes on from RXON01004906.1 coordinate 52,184, forward strand.
TATCTTTAAAATGTGTATACAATGTATCATTTTATTTTACATAAAATCAAAAAATGAATTACAGAGGTTTACATGTTTACACAATTTACATAATCCTCAGACCACACATGAAAAATGTAAAAATGGTTGGTAATTACTTTCTAATCTAATACTTTCTTTATTGGATTGAGCTAAATTACTAAAATTTTGGGGTTTGCTCCCAACTCTAATTTGTTTAGTTTTCAGTAATAAAACCAAAATAAATTACGGCATTCCAATAAATGTAATGTATATATAACACACAGGGTTATTCAGAGAGCGTGAAAAGCAGGAGAATGACTGGAGAATGACTGGAGAATGAAAAATTCTAGGTCAAAATAGCCGATTTGGAAAGTGAGATGAAAGGGGGAATTTTTCTGGTTTGGCTATTTTGACCTAGAATTTTTCATTCTCCAGTCATTCTCCGGCTTTTCACGGTCTCTGAATAACACTGTAAGGGTCCTATTACATGTTCACGCTAAAACAGTGACGCTAGGGAGAAAAACCTGCGCCTGTAGGTTTCCCCTTAGCATCCCTGTTTTAGCCTGATATTACGGTGCAGACGGTAATCCAGCAGCCTGCACCGTTACGCGCGCTAAGCTTCGGGATGCGCTGCCGTGAGCATCCCCTCCCTGGAGTCCATGGACTCCATTGAGGCCGACTGCTGGTCAAATGACTTGCAGGACCTTGCCTCGTGAGATCCGACAGGTCAGCAGAGTAATTCTGAGGGAGACTGGGGCCTTTTTTCCCCTAGTCTCCCTCTGGTCCCGACAGCCAGAAGCCGTGGATGGAGCCGCCATTCTCGTCGCGGGATGAGAGGTGAGTATGTGATTTTTTGTTTTTTTATTCAACTGGTGCTGACTGTTTCTGTAGAAGCGGTATCAGTTAGAACCAGCTCCTAGCTGTGGGTAACTTTTCAGATAGCCGCAGCTTGGCGTAATTAGCATTATGACTTTGTGTAATCCTAACGCTAATTAACGCTTTGCGCTCCCCATGTTAAGTATAGGGAGAGCAAAGTACAGTAACCTCGCGCTGAAGAGCTCAAGATCCGAATCACTAACGGGTTGTAATATGGTGCGCCCGCGCAAGGGCCATTTAAGCTAACGCTAACGCTCACACAGCTGAGCGCTAAATGTTAGCGTTAAGAATGTAATATTACCCTAAGAAAAATAAAGTTCATTTTAAACCCTTTTTTCTTTCTTGTAGATCCAAACATAATTAAGAGCCCGGAAATCGGAAACATCACAAACAGTAGCGTAATTTTCAGGTGGACTTGGCCAGAATCAGGTGTAACTGGTATGGAGATAAAATCTACCACCGCAAATGCTGCTACCATCGAAATTATCACAGACAGGTCCATTACTGAATATGAGATGACAAATCTGACACCTGGGAACTTCTACGAGTTTACTCTGAGGAGCTACAAGAACAGTGACACTGATGTCCTGTCAAGCGGGAGGATTCATCGCAGAGAAGCGGCACCTACAGGGAGAACAACATACAGCGAACCAGTCACAAGAACTATACAAATTCGTATGTCACTGCGCATTATGTCTGTTTCATAGACTGCAGGGCTGAGTTTTGTGGGTAATTAGAATGGGGTGTATTGCCCGGGGGAATAATAAGTGACGCAATATCATCTGCGTTTCCAAACGTTACCACCTGTAAATAAAAGGAGCACCAAGGGGTCTGATTAGGATAGTTTGAAAATCTAAAAAAAATGATGCGTTAGGCCTGGGAGGGCAGAGGGTCAGAGGGATTTATAGCCCAGATGAACATTACCTTTGACCTACACAGGTTGGGCACCCCTTAACCCCTTATCCGGAATTCTAAAATCTGGAAGACTCCGAAAACTAGAGATTTCATAACCGTCCGGACTTTAGTGATTCCGGACTAGGGGTGCTCCTTACAGTCACTGCTGCTCGGGACCGCGGCACATTCGCTCAGCATGTGACATGCTGCCTGGAGTCTCGCATCATGTCTGCGAAGAAACTCGGTAGAGAACTCCCTGCTTGCTCTTGTGTACACGCAGGGAGCTGCGGCAGGAAGGAGACTGCGGTTCTCCCGCCGCAATCCCCTTCCTCTAAAGCCGGGTTCTGCGACCTTGGCCTTCCAGATGTTTTGGAACTACATTCTCCACGAGTCTTGGCTAGTCTAGTGAGTGGCCGAGCATCATGGGATATGTAGTTTCAAAACATCTGGAGGGCCAAGGCTGCTGACCCCTGCTCTAAACCATCAGATTCTCACGGATTCTGAAAACCAGACGAATCCTAAAATCCCCTGTGTATAATTTTCTGCAGGATATCATACACTCTGCGTGCGTGCACAGTGGACGTACGTACTGACGGAAGATACTGTAGACACCACACGGTCCGTTATTTTTGACGGATGTAGGAAAAAAAAGGGAAATATGGGAAACAAAATCAATTTGTTAATCCACAACAGGAAGACCGGTACAGCCAGCCAGACCAAAAAAACACTTCTGAGCGTCAACATCACGTCGCATCACGTCATCACGCACACAGGGTGCTATGCGGACGTGGCGCACTCTGGGCGTTCGTCGTAGCGCTTTTACGTAGAGGCCTACATGGCGTTCATTGCCACCTGCGTGGTGTGTGCACATTTCGGTGCGCACGTACTTCGTGTGTTGGTCTCTATTGATCACAAATCAATGCTACGACGGACGTTAAACTGTGCGTCGACACGGACGCGATGACTGCCTCAAAGTCCATCTTTCATTTTCTCAAACTGCCGCCCTCCCCAGATATTGCTGATTATCTGGCCTTCTATTGCATTCAATGTTATCTGGGAATTATTTTATGCCATCAACCAACAGGCTTATTCAAAGAGCTCCGAATGACTGGCGAAAGGTAACCAAACACTGAAAATCAGCATTCGGTTACCTTTCCTGGCCATTCGGCTATTCAGAGAGCAGGCAGTTTGCCAAATGTTGGCGAATTGCCTGCACATATGGTGCCTGTTAGTTGCCTGTTCGAGGGCAGTGAAATCCCCATAGAGAAGCAAAGCTTCGGCTATTCAGAGAGCAAAAACCAGCAGTGAAAAGTTGCCGAAATGCCCTGCCATTCAGTGGTTTCATTCGACAGGTTTATTCAGGCGAATCCCATAGGCTTCAATGTTAAAAATATTCCCGTTTTAATCCAATATCTAATAAACCATTCATTATATTATTTTGCAGTAAAAAGTCTCTTTATTTATAGATTTTTTAGGATCTTTTAATCATTTTTCGGGATTTTTTTTCAAAGAAAATTTTTCCGATTTAATTTTTTTTTTAAACGTTTTTTCTTTTTTCTGTAACAGCCCTTTTTATTATCATTCATTGGATCTCATATGTAAATTTCAGACATTTTTGCTCAGTAGTTTGTTTGCAAAGAGCGTTTCACTTTTCAAACATTCATGCAAACTGTTTTTTTCACCCCATTCGTCTGCGGTGTCGGGTTTTTCCTGCGGCTGCTCTACGCTCTGATCGGCGGCTGCTCGGGTTTCTCCGGCGTGTTTGCCAGGGTTAATCCAGATGTTTTTGCGGGTTTCAGTGTGCATTTGCCGGGTTTTGCGGTGAGTGTTCGGCAGGTTTTCAGCGGCTTTTCCCTGCACTACGACGGCCCTGTAGTGCTTGCTGAATCCACCGCAGGGTCGCCGAAATGGGATCACCAAATCGCACCAAATTAAAGAGAACAAAAAGTCACCCTGAACGTGCGGTGACTTTTCGATTCTCTTTGAATAATCCTGCTAGTGTAAATAATATTGCTGGTAGCAGCTCGTCATGTTCCCCATTGCTATGTCTGTGCTATTCCATTTGTAGCAATAAGTTCACGTAGCTAGAAGTGGGACACAAAGGGCAATTTAGGCTAAGGTCAGACGAATGCAGTTTTAACGTGCGTTTAGGCTAGGGACAGATGAGCGCATTTTCTGCGGCCACCGTCAAAATGTACGTCGATGCGTGCGCACGCATTTTTTCACGGAATACGCTTAAGTGGTCAGACGATGCGCAATTCTGGACGTATTTCATGACGATGGGTGAAAAGTTTGAACGTTATGTTGGCCGCACACTAGCAGCGTCTGACGTCTCCTAATCACGCACACACGCTGCTATGCGGCCGCAGCGCACTCTGTACGTCAGTACCAGCGGTTTAACGTTCTCGAAAAAATGCGTTCATTTTCCACTTGCGTTGCGCGGCCGGACTTTTGTGCGACCGTACTTCGTATATTGGCTGTCATTGCCCGTCATCTGCTGCTAGTGCGGCCGTGATTATGTGCGCCAGAACGCGCGTTCGCACTGCCTCAGTCTGACCCTAGCCTAACCGCACGAAATCACGGCCGTGCTAGCAGCAAATGACGTCCAATGCCGGGGAACATATGAAGAACGGCCGCACGAAAGTTCGTCCGTGCAACGCAAGTGACAAACAAACGCATTTTTTCGAGAACGTCAAACCGCTACTACTGATGTACAGAGTGCGTTGCGTCCACATAGCGGCGTGTGTGCGTGATTGGGAGACGTCAGACGCTGCACACGTCCGGCCAACTTAACGTCCAGACACAAAAAGTGTTTTATTGATGATCCGTACAAAATCACGGACGAAAATGCGCATCGTATGACCGCTATCGCGTATTCCGTGAAAAAATACGTCCATTCGTTCGAACGCACTTTTTCACGGACAACGTGAAAAATGCGTTAGTCTGACCCTAGCCTTAGGGACACCAGACAGTGCTCGCTAAAGTTTTAACACTGTGGGCATGACCACAAGTAAACACACGCTGGGGAGTGTCTCTAACAGACCTTTCACCTGCTCATACAGCACGGGGTACAGAACCGTAGTAACTGCGTTTGGCCAGCAGATGGAGACACCTGCCTGCTAAAAGGTTATTACAGTTAGAAATACATTAGGAATATTCCAAAATATTTCTTATTGTATAAATAAATATGTTTTTCCTAAAAAAAAAAAACAAAAAAAAAAACACTGGTTTCTGACAGTAGTTGTTTTGGAAAATCACTTGGTAGTGAAGAGGTTAACAGTCACAAACCCTTGAGTTTATCATGTCACAACTCCTCTACACTTTGTTGAATTTGCTTCTGTGTTTTCTTAAATCACGTCTTTTTTTTTATTTTTATTTTTTAAACTAATTAATATTCTTTCAATTTCAGTTCCAGCTCATGTTACAAATATCAAGTGTTCCAAAGTAGGCGGAGGATACGCCATCATAGTGCATTTCGACTGCCCTAAAGGCAATTTCACAGAATTAAATGTCCTGGTGAATGGTGGTACATCCGACGCTTTGACAAACTGCTCAGACAGCGGTGATGTTACTGTGAGGAGCCTGCAGCCTGCTAACGGATACGATGTTCAGGTGCAGACTGTGGCGTATCCCCTGAAAGTACTTACTATAATTCATAGATGTAGCACTGATAATGTTGGTGAGTGGCAAATTTAAGTTCTGAGTTGCTGTATGTTTCTTTCATATATAATACAAGCATTTCCCACATCCCTAATTATCACGGTTAATCATTTTATGTATATTAATCCTAGGTGTTATTGTTGGAGCTATATTTGGCGTCTTGCTATTTCTTCTTCTCGTGGGACTGATCGCCTTCTTTATTTTGAGGAAGCGCAGGTATGCTAAACATTCTATTGCTACATGACATACATTCACTATGGCCCGTGTCAGACGAGCGCACTGATCACGTCCGTGTTGCCGCACATTTGTACGTCCGTTATAGCATAGAATTATGACCAATGGAGCCCCACACACAAAGTACGTCCGCACCAAACTGCGGACGCACAACGGACGCGGCAAACGGACGCAGGTTAGGCAAGAACGTAAATCCGCTAGAACGGGCGCACAGAGTGCGCTGCATCCGCAACGTCTGCATAGCTTTGTGTGTGAGTGATGGAACGATGCATTTATACGTCCAGCATTTTTGACGGACAAAATGGTTTTCATATTTAATTTATTTTCCCTGTTACATCAGGCAAAAAAAACGTCAGTCAAAAAAATGGACTGTGTGGCCACTACCTTGTCGTCAGTCAGAAAGTGCGTCCGTACTGCACGGACGCACATTCCGTACAAAATGCGCTCGTCTGACACCAGCCTTAGATACATATCATTTATTGGTTCAGAATGTACACTCGGCACTTTGGTCTGTAATACTGTGCCGGCGTTATTTAAATCTCAAAGCACCAAAACCCCTGATGATCGTCACGGTTAGATGCAGTCAGGTCTATACAAAGAAAGGTGAAACTCAGGAGAATGACTGTAGAAGTGAAAATTCCAGGTGAAAATAGCCAAAACAGAAAAATTCTCCCATTTATCTCACTTTCCAAATCGGCTATTTGGTTTAGATTGTTCTCTTCTCCTGCCAATTCTGCTGGTTTTCACCTTTCTCTGAATAACCCTGTGTGTCTGTGTCTCATTATATAGATATAGATATTACCTTTTATAACATGAGACCCAAATGGACCTACATAGGTTCTGTAGGACATTTCAAAGGTATGGTAACATAGCATTCCGTGTGAATGGGCAAAGTTGGAGTGGTCTGAATACTTAAACTATTCTCAAGGTTTCTCCTAAATTTAAGTCGAAAAATGGGCAAACTGGCAAAAATAAAACAAGATAAAATAATTGTAATGTTGAAAGGGGACTCAACCCAATCACACAGATTCAGGTATACTTTACTGCAGTGGTCCCCAAGCCCTGAACTCAGGATAGGGTTGTCAGGTCGGCCATGTCTTCCTGGACACTTATTACTATTTCATGCAGATTGGACCGCAGGGAAAAGTGCTGCCCTGCAACATGTGTAATTCATATGCTGCAGGAAGGAACTCAAGGCAGGTCACCTGGGTTAACGTAATGATTACTTACCTGCAGCGTATGGATTATACATGCTGCGGAGTGACACTGCCCATCAACATGAATAAATTATATGTGTCCAGGGAAAAATGGCCGATCTGGCAACCCTACCTCAGGGCCCTCTATCAGGCCAAGTTTTAAGGATTCCCTTGGGGAAATGCAGACTGAAACCTGTAATCGCTGAGCAGCAAATCATATCACCTGTGCTGTGCTTCACATATCTAGAAAAACTGGCCTGTTAGAGGAACCTGAGGACCAGGGTTGGGGACCACTGCTTTACTGCATCAGGGGTCGTCCTGAAATAAAAAGTGTGGGCGCTCATTAGGATTTCCACCCCTCCAAGTAGAATCCTTTTACATGCAAATATATGTAACCTATGTATACACCACACACCAATACATCAACATACACGCACATATAATATATACTGTATATATACACGCTATCAGGGTTATTCAAAGAGAGTCGATGCGGCCCCGAATTGTAACCGAACACTGAAATTCAGTGTTTGGTTACCTTTCCTGGCCATTCGACTATTCAGAGAGCAGGCAATTCGTCAAATTGTGACGAATTGCCTGCACATACGGTGCCTGTTCGTTGCCTGTTCGAGGAAATCCCCATGGAGAAGCAATGCTTCTTCTATTCAGAGAACACAAACCAGCAGTGAAAAGTTGCAGAAATGCCCTGCCATTCAGTGGCTTCATTCGACAGGTTTATTCAGGCGAATCCCATAGGCTTCAATGTTAAAAATTTTCCTGTTTTAATTCAATATCTAATAAAACATTAATTATTTTATTCTGCAGTAAAAAGTTTCTTTATTTTTGGATTTTTTTAGGATCGTTTAGGAATTTTTTTGTCAACATTTTTTCCGTTTTGTTTTTCTTAAATCGTTTTTTCTTTTTTCTGTAACAGCCCTTTTTATTATCATTCATTAGACCTTATATGTAAATTTCAGACATTTTCGTTCAGTAGTTTCTTTGCAAACAGCGTTTCACTTTTCAAACATTCAACATTTTTTTTTTCACTCCATTCGTCTGTGGTGTTGGCTTTTTCCGGCGGCTGCTCCGCGCTGTGATTGGCGGCTGCTCGGGTTTCTCCGGTGTGTTCGGCGGGGTTAATCCAGATGTTTTTGCGGGTTTCAGTGTGCATTTGCCGGGTTTTGCGGTGAGTGTTCGTCGCGTTTGCGGCGGCTTTTCCCTGCACTACGACGGCCCTGTGGTGCTTGCTGTATACACCACAGGGTCGCCGAAATGAGATCGCCAAATCGCACCGAATTGAAGAGAAAGAAAAGTCGCTGAACTTGCAGCAACTTTTCGATTCTCTTTGAATAACCCTGTATATACAGTGACAAGAAAAAGTATGTGAACCCTTTGGGATTACGTGGAGTTTTGCATGAATTGGTCATAAAATGTGCTCTGATCTTCATCTAAGGCTAGGGTCAGACTAACGCATTTTTTGCGTTGTCCTTAAAAAAGTGCGTTCGAACGAATGGATGCATTTTTTCATGGAATACGCGATAGCGGTCATACGATGCGCCTTTTCGTCCGTGATTTTGTACGGATCATCAATAAAACACTTTTTGTGTCTGGACGTTATGTTGGCCGGACATTAGCAGCGTCTGACGTCTCCTAATCACACACACACGCCGCTAGCGGACGCAGCGCACTCTGTACGTCCGTACTAGCGGTTTGACGTTCTAGAAAAAATGCGTTCGTTTGCCACTTGCGTTGTGCGGACGAACTTTTGTGCGGCCGTACTTCGTGTGTTCCCCGGCATTGGACGTCATTTGCTGCTAGCACGGCCGTGATTTCGTGCGGTTAAACGCACGTTAAAAATGCTTTCGTCTGACCTTAGCCTAAGTCACAACAATTTGAAAAACAGTCTGCTTAAAATAATACAACACAAACATTATATGTTTTCATGTGTTTATTGAACATAACATGTAAACATTCACAGTGCAGGGTGGGAAAAGTATGTGAACCCCTAGCCTAATGACTTCTCCAAGAGCTAATTGGAGCCAAGAGTGAGCCGACCTTGAGTCAGTGTGATATTATTGGATGTGAAAGCTGTCCTGCCCTTTAAAAACAAACACCAGTTTTGGGTTTACTGGTTTCAAGAAGCACTGCCTGATGTGAGCCATGCCTCGCAGAAAAGAGCTCTCAGAAGACCTACGATCAAGAATTGTTGACTTGCATGAAGCTGGAAAGGGTTACAAAAGTATCTCAAAGCCTTGATGTTCATGTGTCCACGGTAAGGCTAGGGTCAGACGAGCGCAGTGTTAACGTCCGTGTTGCCGCACATAAGTACGTCCGTGATAGCATACAATTGTGTTAAATGAAGCCCCACACACGAAGTACGTCCGCACAGAAGTGCGGGGGCTGACGGACGATGCAAACGGACGCAGGTTAGGCAAGAACGTAATACTGCTAGAACGGACGTGTGGAGTGCGCCACGTCCACAACGTCCGCATAGCTTTGTGTGTAAGTGATGGAGCATGGTCAGACGGACTGCATTTATACTTCCAGCATTTTTGACGGACAGAATGTTTTTTCATTGTAATTTATTTTTCCCTCCTACATCTGTCAAAAATAACTTCAGTGAAAAAAACGGACTGTGTGGCCACTACTGCGTCATCCGTACTGACGATGTCCGTACTGCAGGACGTACAGTCCGTAGAAATCACGCTCGTCTGACACTAACCTGTGACAGACTGTCTACAAATGGAGAAAGTTCAGCACTGTTGCTACTCTCCCTAGGCGTGGTCGTCCTGTAAAGATGACTGCAAGAGCACAGCGCAGGATGCTTAATGAGGTAAAGAAGAATCCTAAAGTGTCAGCTAAAGACTTACAGAAATCTCTGGCAAATGCTAACATTTTTGTTGACACATCTACAATAAGGAAAACATTAAACAAGAATGGAGTACATGGGAGGACACCACGGAGGAAGCCATTGCTGTCCAAAAAGAATATTGCAGCACGTTTGAAGTTTGCAAAAGAGCACCTGGATGTTCCACAGCACTACTGGCAAAATATTCTGTGGACAGATGAAACCAAAATTTAATTGTTTGGAAAAAAACACACAACACTATCAGGGTTATTCAGAGAGCGTGAAAAGCAGGAGAATGACTGGAGAATGATTAATTCTAGGTCAAAATAGCCAAACCAGAAAAATTCTCCCTTTCATCTCACTTTCCAAATTGGCTATTTTGACCTAGAATTTTTCATTCTCCAGTCATTCTCCTGCTTTTCACGCTCTCTGAATAACCCTGTATGTGTGGAGAAAAAAAGGCACAGCACACCAACATCAAAATCTCATCCCCACTGTAAAACATGGCGGAGGCAACATCATGGTTTGGGGCTGCTTTGCTGCCTCAGGGCCGGGACGGATTGTTGTCATTGATGGAAAAATGAATTCAGAGTTTAACAAGACATTTTGCAGGAAAACGTAAGACCATCTGTCCGCCAACTGAAGCTCCGCAGAGGATGGGTGATGCAACAGGAGAATGACCCAAAGCATACAAGTAATTAAACAAAAGAATGGCTTCAACAAAACAAAATACGCCTTCTGGAGTGGCCCAGTCAGAGTCCTGACCTCAACCTGATTGAAATGCTGTGGCATGACCTTAAGAGAGCGATTCACACCAGACATCCCAAGAATATTGCTACACTGAAACAGTTTAGTGAAGAGGAGTGGTCCAAAATTACTCCAGATCGTGGTGCAGGTCTGATCTGTAACTACAGGAAACGTTTGGTTGAGGTTATTGCTGCCAAAGGAGGGTCAACCAGTTATTAAGTCCAAAGGTTCACATACTTTTTCAACCCTGCACTGTGAATGTTTACATGTTCTGTTCAATAAAAACATGAAAACATATAATGTTTGTGTTGTATTATTTTAAGCAGACTGTGTTTTTCAAATTGTTGTGACTTAGATGAAGATCAGAGCACCATATGACCAATTCATGCAAAATTCCACGTAATCCCAAAGGGTTCACATACTTTTTGTTGCCACTGATATGTTTATACAGCACATACATATAACTGCAATTGATCACGGCCTATCTCCTGCTGATGAGCCAGAAACATCTGCACAGGAGAGCCTGTGACCTGTTGCATAAACCTGACCTTTGCTAAAAAAAAATCCATCCAGTATGGCGTGGCACTGGCAAGAGGGTTCTGTGTTAAAACAGAACCAGCATGCAAAAAAAAGAGAAATTGCAAACGTCATTTGCATGTCTTACCCAGAGTTCCGTGCTGCATGTGGGGAATGTAGTACATGAGCTCTGTGAAGCAGCTCTCTGAATTGCTGGGATGTGTAAATGATTGCAATAATAAAGCTGTATATATACAGTAATAAACAGACGCGCACACATACACACCACATAGACACAAACGTAAAGGTCACATGAACAATATGCACACGTCTCACACACACCTATGTATGTGAGTGCATATATCTTTTGTAATATTTATGTTTTATTACATAAGATATACCTGTCCACCATATAGCACTTTTCTGCTGTTCAGCGGCGCTCCATTGTGTTTTTGTTTATGGCATCCAAACCTCAAAAGATAATAAACGAAAAGGCAAAATACAAACCATTCCATGTCTGTCAGGGTTATTCAGAGCGAGATGAAAAGCAGGAGAATGACTGGAGAATGAAAAATTCTAGGTCAAAATAGCCGATTTGGAAAGTGAGATGAAAGGGAGAATTTTTCTGGTTTGGCTATTTTGACCTAAAAAAATTTATTCTCCAGTCATTCTCCTGCTTTTCACCACTCTCTGAATAACCCTGTGTGTGTACGGTACATGCTAGATGTTGGCGATTCTATGTGGTAATAACTTTCCTGGATTGACACATTATAGATTTTAAAAAATATCTTAAAAGAAAGTCACTTCGTTCTCCAAGCTCTTTCTAAATTATACCAATGTGTGTTTTCTCTTTCAGATCTAAAAAAACAGAAATGGAAATACCAGACGTGAAAAAACAGAGAAGGTAAATTCTAGTGAGCTTAGATACTGTTTAGAGCATAGCTGACTTCACTATAGTTTATGCAAGTGACATCTATAATATTCTTGAGAAGCAAGAAAAGGAAATGATAACTTGTAAAGAAAACAAAACAAATGTACAATATATAAGAGCAATGATTAGGCAAACGACCGCTTAGAAAGGGTTCAGAAGCTCAAAACTAGGGGCCAATCCGAAAGTCCCTACTTTAACATTCCACTGTTATATTTACAATTCACAAGTCCGTACTATATTATTTGCACTGTTACAGTAAAAACGCACACGTCTGGGATTTTACAGTAAGACTCGCATTTACATGATTTAAAGTAACACTTCATGGGATTTACAGTAAAAATGTGCATGTCCAGAATTTACAGTAAGAAGTGCGTCTTCAGGGCTTCAGATTATAACGCGCATGCCAGGAGTTTAATTTTAAAGCGCACAAGTCCGGGATTTACAGGAAGACTCTGAAACCTGGAAAGCGCATCTGCGAACATGTATATAGTTACACTCTAGAGGTTATTCAGTAACCTCCGAAGTTGTCACCGAATTTCATAGTTCGATGCATGACAGCTTAGGCAGTAGCACGGTACCTCCCCACACCCATGTCCTTTCCCCATCCCAAAGCTGACTCAACAGGTCTTGTAAATTCATCTTCACACTAGCACCACACAAACAACCACACTGCCAGGCTACCAGGGAGCCAAGGGGCCTCCTCCTTTGATTTAAGTAACCTTCGTGCCACATTGTTGCACTCTCTCCCCATTCCTGACCTGTCGGCCCATGCCCGCTGTCATGCTCCACCTCCCTACTGGTCTGGGGGAAGCCCATTCCGGAGCATTTAGTCTATTCACTAAGCTGTCATTCTGCCAATACGGTGCAGTTCGCCACAGTTCAGCGGTCTTCGGCAGCACCCATAGTGGCCCATAGAAAAATAATAGTTTGTCTATTCACAGAACGCCAAACTGCACCAAAGTGTCAGTGAAATGCCCTGATTTTCAGTGATTCCATTCGACAGGTTTAAACAGGCGAATCCCGTAGGATTCAATCTAAAAATGTAATATCTTTTTTATTTCTTTTTAAAAGAATGTTTATTTTTTTCATTTTCAACAATAAAGCCTTTTTATTTTTTAGAACACCTCTTTTGTATTGTTTGTATGTTTTTTAAATAAAATTTTTGTTTTCTAAGTTTTTTTTATTCTGTAACAGACCTTTTAATTATTTTGTAAAGGACCTTTTTTTTATTAGTTAGAAACATTTTAATACATTTTGATTGGTTTAAATACCTATTAGGAGAATAGGAGAGTCCTGTTTCGGTTTTGTTTTTTTACACTTCGGTGGAATTCACCAAGGTCTCTTTGGCGCTTTTCAGTGGTCTTCGGCGATGTTCTCCAACATTTTCATGGGGCTTTGGCGACTCCATCTTTGGACTACAGTGACTAATCGCTAAATAGTGAATTCACCGAAATTTCTGCAAAATGGATTTGCCAAAGTGAGCCGAAATGAAAAACCCCAAATTTCATTGAAATTTCAGTGCTTCGTGAATAGACCTAATATTTTTTTTAGAATTCGACTCTGGTTGAATTTTTACAACCAAATCAGCCGATATTTCGACATTTAAAATACCAGCCGCAAGAAGTCGATATATTTTCAATGCAACCAATAGAATTACATTGAGCCTTTAATAAGAACTTTTCCTGTGTTGTTCCAGGTTTCGCACCCTATCTAAAGAACAGTTTGCAGATTATTTCCAGCAACAGCATGCAAACAGTGACTTTGGATTTGCAGAAGAATATCAGGTACTGTTCCTTCAGCTACGTTCCTTCGCGTTTGTGGAATAATTTGATCGCAAAGAAGCCAATAGAAAACCATTAGAATATCCATTGATCTGTTGTATTTCAGGCATTCAAGACCTTTGTTATTGGGGGTTTCTGGCAATAAGTCTGTGTTAAAATGCTTGAAATAACTTTAATGAAACCCTTCTTTATCACAATAAAATAAAAAACTTAATTTCAGAGTTACACTGTCTGAACACATCTATCACCTTTTTGGATAGGCCTGATATTGACTTTGTTTGGCCCTAAATATATTCCCTTTAAGTTTCCAGATATTTCATGAGGAGAATTAATATTTATTTTATGTATAACACCCGAACCACCGTAATAAATATGATATTCAACTCTCATCCCGCAGCAAGAGCAGTGTGCCAATCCGCTGCTTCTGGCCACTGGGAGCAGAGTGAGACTGGGGACAAATAGTCCCCAGTTTCCCTCCACCAATTACTCCACAGTGCTGCAAGAGTGAGATTGGACAGGGCTTGTGACCCGGAAACACAACTCGCCATGGAGTCCTATGGACTCCAGACTTCTTGTGGCGGCGTGAAAGTGCTACCGCGAGTATCACTGCGGTTAACGTTGCGTTCTGGGGCGAGGACCTGCCCCAGAGTATCACGCAGCTTTTCCCCCTTGGCGCCCCCATTTTAGCTCGACACACAGAATAGGGTTCCTATTGTCTATAAGTAAAAATTTTTTTTTTTACCATGCATTTCTTCCTGTTTTCATTTTTAAGTAACTCATTGTATGCGTCTGACATTTGTTATTCTATAACAGGAACTTGGCAGTGTCGGTACAAAACAGTTAAAAAGAGAAGCAGAACTTCCAGATAACAGATCAAAGAACCGTTTCACCAATGTCTTGCCGTGTGAGTAATTATTATCAGCCTTCGAGTCGAAACATGAATATGCAATTGTTATCTGGTGTACAAAATAGAAAGGATATACCATTTGCCAATCAACATGATAACGACCCCAAACACACCGCCAAGACGACCACTGCCTTCCTGAAGAAGCTGAGGGTAAAGGTGATGGACTGGCCAAGCACATCTCCAGACCTAAACCCTATTGAGCATCTGTGGGGCATCCACAAAGGGAAGGTGGAGGAGCGCAAGGTCTCTAACATCCACCAGCTCCGTGATATCGTCATGGAGGAGTGGAAGAGGACTCCAGTGGCAACCTGTGATGCTCTGGTGAACTCCATGCCCAAGACGGTTAAGGCAGTGCTGGAAAATAATGGTGGCCACAAAAAATATTGACACTTTGGTCCAGTTTTAACATTTACACTTAGGGGTGTAGTCACTTTCGTTGGCAGCGGTTTAGTCATTAATGGTTGTGTGTTGAGTTATTTTGAGGGGACAGCAAATTTACACTGTTATACAAGCTGTACACTCACTACTTTACATTGTAGCAAAGTGTCATTTCTTCAGTGTTGTCACATGAAAAGATATAAAAAAATCTTTACAAAAATGTAGAAGGTGAACTCACTTCTGTGAGATATATATATATATATATATATATGAAAGTTTTGAGTCATTCCCTTCGATAAGCATGGCTCACACTCCCAGTGCCATGCCGTGGGGGTGAGAGATAGCTGTGAGTGAAAGACAGCCCTTTACTCACTCCTCATACATCATTGCAAGCCGGCACCTTGACTGACAAGTCACTGCACTGATGTCAACTCTGAGAGCTGGCAGGATGAGGCGCTGGAACTTGGTAAATTGTGGTTTGTGATATCTCATCAAGGGATGAGTTATGGCATTAGAACGGGGCTGTCAAACTCTGACGCCTCAGATGTTGATGGCCTACAATTTCCAGAAAACTTTGAATGCAACAGATGACCAAAGGATCATGGAAATTGTAGGTCAGAAACTCTTCTGGGGCTCAGAGTTTGACAGGCCTGGCATAGATCTTTCAGTCTAACGCGATATATTGACCCCGTGATGGGATATTGCTGCGAAAGTGGACCTAACTGTTAAAGGTTCAGTTTTTATATAATGTTCTAAAAAACAAAACAATAAAAGTCTGTATAATTATGTTTCATTAATAACTCATCCTCATTCATATACTAACTTCCATTTCTCTTTCTTATTTAAGATGACCATTCCCGCGTTAAACTGGATAGTACTGGTGGGAATGAAATTTCAGATTACATTAATGCCAACTATATGCCTGTAAGTAAGAACATGGTAGAGACACCGTCATTTCTTCCTAACACCCACCTCACGACGCATGACACTTATATGAAATGCACATTCCATTTTTTTTCATAATTTTGCAACTACTCTACTTGGTTACATAGTTACATAGGCTGAAAAAAGACCTGCGTCCATCGAGTTCAGCCTTTCACACATCACCTACTGCTGTTGATCCAAAAGTAGGCAAAAACCCCAGTCTGAAGCGCTCACCAAATATGCAACCTACTGGGAAAAAATTCCTTCTTGAACACAGAATGGCGTCAGATTTCTCCTTGGATCAAGAAGCTTTTACCCACATATTAAATATTATAACCCTTAATAATCTGTGTTTGCAGGAAGTCATCCAGTCATTGTTTAAAAGTCTGTACAGTCTCTGACCCAACCACCTCAACAGGCAGAGAATTTCACAGTTTTATTGTTCTCACCATAAAATATCCCTTCCTATGCTTTAGGCTGAGTTTTCTTTCGTCCAGTCTAAATGGGTGTCCTCGTGTCCTGTGTAAGTTATCAGATCCCCTCTAAGGCGCCGTATATATTTATATAAATTCATCAGATCCCCTCTAAGGCCCCATATATGTTTATATAAAGTTATCAGATCCCCTCTAAGGTGCCGTTTCTCTAAACTAAACAGGTTTAAGCTTGTTAGTCTTTCATCATAACTTAACCCTTCCATTCCCCTTATTAATTTAGTCGCCCGTCTCTGCACTTTTTCTAGCGCTATAATATCCTTTCTTAAAACAGGTGCCCAAAATCGCACAGCATATTCAAGATGCGGTCTGACCATTGACTTATAAATACTTTTTTTTACTACTTTTTCTCTAGAAACCATGTTTTCTTGACATTTTTATGTATTTGTTGCAATCAATTTATTTTGAACTCAAGACACAAAGAGAGAGAATACATAAAGCACTAGTGTATTAACATTTAAGTCATGAAAAAAATTATGTATGTAATACTTGTCTGTAAATAGAATAAGCACAGGAAAGGTTATTTTATAAAAATGGGAAGGTCAGCATCATTATACACTTCCTGGCCAATAAAAAATATCACCATCTCCCGCACAAGCCTGTTATGTTCTAGGGTTTCTTCAGTTGATCAGGTCTAGGTTCAGCAATGTTATGTGCCCAAAATATGAGGTCACGTAATGCCCTGAATATACTGAATGAGTAAGTTTTTCCATCAATGGTTTTTTCTTCCCTGATGGCACAGCGGACATATTCTAAGATTGCAATGCCAGGATTCATCGGGCTCAAAATGTGCAAGAGTGGTCCAGGGAGCACGAGACCTCATTTTCACACGTGGATTGGCCAGCACACATTCCAGACCTTAACCCCATTAGGAATCTTTGGGATAATGTGCTGGAAAAGACTTTACGCAGCGCTGTGACTCTCCCATCATCAATACAAGATCTTGGCCACAAATTAATGCGACTCTGGACAGAAATAAATGTTGTGACATTGTATGAGCTTATTGACACGATGCACCAGTGAATGTGTGCCAGAATCACCGCAAAAGGTGGTCCATCAAAATATTAGAATGTGGCTTTTCTGGCCAGGCAGTGTCATTTATTATATTCAGTCTGTATGTCGGACACAAAACCGTACTTAACTGAGATGTTTGTGGACATGGTCTGTTTAACACTGTTTTATGTTTTGGAATTTTTCCCCAGGGTTACAACGCAACTAAAGAATTCATAGCCAGTCAAGGTCCTTTACCTAACACCAACGCAGACTTCTGGAGAATGATTTGGGAGCACCGTGTCAATACTATTGTAATGCTGACAAACTGCATGGAGAACGGCAGGGTAAGTGGTTCACTGCTTGGTGTCTTTGTGGGCCTAACTTGTAAACATGGGTAGCTGGTTCAGAAGAAATGATTGTGTGTGATGGCATGATGCCGTCTGTGGCACCTTTCCACCTGTAGCCATTTCCAGCTTTATTCTTTATAATGATTAATTCCTTCAGTCTCTGAGCCACTTGTGTACATTGTAA